>CAUYRH010033545.1:0-49926 GCA_963574655.1 Perodicticus potto | reverse complement strand
CATTGAACTATTTAACATAGCCTTCATGGCCTTTTAATCACTATATGAAGACATTTATATTCTACATTTAGTAATTTTCACTTGTACCCTTGTAAGATGCACCGTAAGTGTGATCCCACCAATCACCCTCCCTCCACCCATTTGCCCCCCTCCCCTCCCCTCCCTTACCTCCCTCCCCATTTCTTGTGCTATAACTGGGTTTTAGCCTTCATATGAAAGCCATTCTGTACTACTTTTTATTAGTCTGCTTTTATAATATGTTATCAACAAAGTTTTTGAGTGTTATGCCCCTGACTCCATTTTCTCACAAGCCGTGTGGATTTTATTGTGCAGTTTTGCAGAGTACAGTGGATTTTCTCAACACGTATATCATGGTATGGCAGTCCCTGACTGTCATTTAATGCTGTTGGCCAACATTCCTTCAGTGGCTGGATTTCGCTCACCATTTCCACACAAAAGTTTTAGTAAAGAGTAGCGAATGCGAGAATGATGTGGCAACTCTAGCATTGTATTAGTACAATCTATTTCTTAAATATTTCTTGTTTACATAAAAAGACAGAGAAGGCATTGTTTATTTCAAAAGCAGGTTAAACAACAGGGGAAAACAGGAGAAAGCTGCAAAAGAGAGAAGACAAATTATGAAAACGTTCCTTTTCCTCAATCATTCTCTAATTGATTTCTTACCCACTCTCAAGAGACTAGAAAGTAGGACGTGTGCCATATTACACAGAAGACGGTTTTAGCTCCTTTGTCACTGTTGGTAAAATTTTGCCTCTGAATCAGCTGTTGTGATGTGGACAGCTCAGCAAGTTCTGACCTCCTGACCAGGGCTGCTGTTCAACCGCAGACACCATGAGATGATAGGCAAGGTCTGCACACACCTGGCTGCAGGTGGAGGTCAGCTGTTTCACATAAGGGATGAAATTATTGCTCATGATATACACAGAACCTTTCCCAGACACATCTTAAAATTATTACTTTGCCTATAACTTTAGGGGCAAATCATTTACAGTTTTGTATCTAAATCATTCTATTATATTATCAAAAACATAAAACTGTTTTTTTCAAGTATCATTATTCACATATGGGCTAAATTGCAGAGTTGTCATTATCTGGTGTGTCTCATAGAAAAGGAGCTAACGAGTCCATATGCATGGTTCTCATTCTCACTGCCTTCCCACTTCAGGTCCATTTTCTTTGTATCAAAAAGATGGGAGTGAAATATACATAAACAAAGTGAATCTGAAGAACTGGATATATTATTGTTTATTATTAATGGCACCACCTGTGTGTCAGCAACAGAGAATCATATGGTTCAGAATCAATGGCATCACAGCTGGTTAGGTGTGTAGGGGGAGCAGCCCCCACTCTTCTCCCATGCTGGGTCCACTTTCCTCTTCTTTCTTGTGTGTCATAAAGGGTAGAAGAAGAGCAGTGTTTGCTAAATTGATTATTTAGAAGTAGGCCTAATACTACCAAACACTTAGTATGTGCCAGGTATGATTATAAGCATCTCATTACATCCTTACAGCATAATATAGTATTATCCTTGTTTTACAAGCAGAAAAGCAGAAACAGCACAGGGTGGGTAAGTGACTTGTGCATGAGCCCTCACCCCTGACCATTTGCTCTGCTGCCCTTCTGAGCTATATAAATATGAATTAAGGCTGAGTTTCTTATGATTGCAGTTGGGGACTTTGGTTTCTTTGGGATGCTATATCATTGGAAAAGTTCTTGCCAGGATTTTAATACAATTTTGAGTTGTTGGGTGTTGTTAAGACATCGTATTGCTCCACTGCAATGCCTTGTTATTTGAATTATGTTCTCACGTAGAGTTTGTTGTATAATCTGCAGAGAGTGAGCTTGGCAGTTGTGTCTACATGTGACTTAAGGTGGGAAATGCAGTCAGAGTGAACTTTTGATGTGAGAGATTTGGAGACACAGGTTTGGCTTTCTCAGAAGTTTCAGGAGGTGATTAAAAAAAAACTGTGTGAAGTGTTTGAATAATAATCCCACATAGAAGAAAGCCAGAATTCCCTACAGCTTCTACTCTCCTCTTTAGGTGTGGAGTCTCACCTTGACTTTGACCTTAACCACTAAAGTGCAAAATATAAGGAGGAAATAAAAAGTGAGGAGGAAGGAGAAGCAGGGGCACAGGATTCCGTGAAGTGATGTGCACCTTTCCTATCTCATGCAAACGTCCACCTAACCCCTTTCTACATTCTCCCTCAAAGCCGGAAAAGATACTCATCAGAAGGTTGAACCACAGTACGAGGTGCCTTAACACACAAGAAACCCTGCCTGTCCTCTTTCTCCCCTCCTCCAAACTCCCCCGTCCCTCTCCGACATGGGATTCTCTAATCTGTCTCTCTGTTATCTCCCTAGGTCTACACCTGGGCAGGTATTGATCATACATTGACTCATGCTCTCCAAAAGTGCAACCCTACAGCCTCAAGAAATAGAAGAATGTTCATTTCTTTCCCTTCCTACTTCCATGGTACTAAAAGAGTAACCTGAGACACGGTCTTCTCTAAATCAACTCAGTTACAATTGGCCACAGGTATCCTAAAATTAGAATTCAAAGATTAAGAATATTTATAAAAGCCTCACGTGCAAACAACTTACTCCAACTCAGCCCCTTCCAGAGTGCTTCATCTTAACTGGGGCCCGTCAAGGAGTTTTCTGACTCCCATTTTTTATTTCTCGGTGTCTATGTGACTTCTTCAGGAAAACCAAGAGAAGAGGCGAGGACTGATCATCCATTTCTACGTTCCTGGTCATTATTTTCTTTAGCGGGATTAAAACCACATCTTTGATGATTAGCTAAAGTCTAATTCTTATTATGTCAAACCTTCTTTTTTTTTTTTTTTTTTGACCATGATTAAATATCTTGAGTTGTAGTCATAAAATTACACCACAACATTATAAAAATTATTTGATATACTTTTTGTGACAGGGGAGTATATGGAAGGATGAGTAGGAGGAAGCTGAAATGTATCCAATGACAGTTACAAATAGTTTCGTTTTACATCCAATTCTCTTAAGAATTCTGAGTACATAAATCTGGGCCGGTGCCACTAAGAAGGAATTGACGCAGGTTGCATGCCTGTGTAGCTAAAGTGCTAGCAATAAGTCAAAACAATTTAAATGAGGCCCTGCACAAAACTAATCACACATATAATACTTCCACAGCACTTAATAACTTAAAATCAATTCAAGAAGCCTTGGTCAAGGAAGCCCTCTAACTGGTTGGATTAGATTTACTTTTTAGTGCTTGGCATAAAATCTGTTCTTTAAGAAGCTGTCAACATTAGCTTTGCAATTACAGTCTTCCTCTCCAGGTCTCCCCTCCACTTTATTGAGTTTTGCAGCTGTTGATCTTTAAGTCCAATATTTAGCTTGATAAAAATGTTATTTTTTAAGAAAATAGATGTGGGATCAAGCAGATAGAAAATCTACCATCTAGGCTAAACCAAACACAGATTTCAGTCAGTGGAAGTGTTATGTCTACATAGACTGGAAGAGACACATTCGTTTAACATATATTCATTTAGGACAATGGTTTTTAAGTGCAATGAGTACAAAAAGTACCTGAAATATTTGCTTGAAATCTCAAGAATTCAGACACTTACTTTAGAAGCTTTTGGTCTAGTAGGTTTTCCATGGGGGCCTATTTATTGCAACGCATTTTGTAGGAATGTGGGTCTAGGGTGACGTTGGGATGGGTGAGAATACACGTGTTAGATTGAAAGGATACCCAAAGAGGCACAATAGATATCCTGCTGTCTTCCAATTTTTAATGCTGACTACTAATTCAATGCACTTTAAAAGCCTATAGCTGACCAAATAAAACCTGGCTGGTGGGCATGTGTGTCCTATATTTTGCAGTACAGACCAAGAATTATGAAGGAAAATATTAAAATTATGCAGCTAAGTAATGCCAGAGCTGGGACAAGAATATCCATTTTCTTTCCTTCCTACCTCAGATAGTACAACACAATGAAAAAAATTAATCCAAAAGTATTTGCATGTGTGGAAATTGCATGATATTCTGTGTTCATTATTAGGTTGTTGGTTTAGGGTAAGAAAAATTAGTGGTTGTGCTGAAGACAGAGTTAACACTGTCTCAGTAGGTACAGCCAGACTGATTCACTGGGATAAGGAGAAGTTTTGCAAGAGGAGGGGCCACAGTTAATTTATTGTGTATGTAGAAGTCTGTGTATATTACTCACATGGTCAGGATTAAGTTAATCGTAAATATCACTCTAAGTCTTTTCTGAGTTTGATAATCCTGTGAATCACGATGAAGCAAAACCATGTGACGAATATGAAGATTAGTTCCAGAGTTGGTAGTTTGGGCATGCTGATAAAACATTCTTGGAGCCAAATTTATATTTCTTCATCTTAAATTGTTAAAAAAAATTATACAGTACTTTGTTCCCAGAAATAATTATTTCATTTAAAGAAGTGGTTTTCCAGGGCGGCGCCTGTGGTTCAATGAGTAGGGCCCCAGCCCCATATACCAGAAGTGGTGGGTTTAAACCCAGCCCTGGTCAAAAACCGCAAACTAAAATATAAAAAATAAAAAAGTGATTTTCCTTCTTATAAAAAATATAAATCCCTATCCCTATCAATAATTACCTGTTTATTTGACATATGAGCAAAAGTACAACTGCGTTGAATGGTGCAAAGAAATGCTGGTCAGATTCCACAATGTGGAATGTGGCTGTGTGTACTTTTCCTAAAGAAAGTCCACCAACAGGAGTGAGATGGCCCCAAAGTGTCAGAAAGTATATGTGCTTTCTCCAAAAGCAATCATGTTGCCACTAATCCTCTGGACAGTTAGCTAAGGGCAGTTACTGCTCCGGGGCACACAACACGGGGCCAACAAAAGTTTTCAGGAAGCTTCAAGAAAGGTGATCATGTCGGAGACCGACATGCACTGTGGCCACGTGTGCACCCAAACAGCCAACACCCCCATCAGTTCCTGGAGTCCACAGGGGTTAAACTTACGGCTCATCCACCCGACAGTCCTGACCTGGGCCCATGTGATTATTTCTCATTCCTTGCAGTAAAAAGTCCCATATACAGAAGAAGGTTCCCCAGCCCTGAAGTTGGGCGTGCCTGCAAAAGTGACCACATAGCGCTTGAAGAAAATGAGTGAAAAGAGTATTTTCAAAAATGGTTTTCAAGAATGCCAAAGTGCATAGAATGTCATGGCAATTACTCTGAGAAAATACAGTAATCAAAATGATTTTATGTTTCTTATTTTTCATGTAACTTTTCTCAAAACTTTCCTAGTGTCCCTGATAATAAAATAAAAGCTACCTAGACTAAAAAAAATTAACTATTTCCAGCACCTTAGGGACTCCCTATGTTCCAGTTTCTAATCATATCTTCTCTTTACTTCCCAAGGTAGCAAAGCACTTAATTTTGTAGAACTCTTTCCTTTATTTTACTTTATAATTTCACCATTATGAATCTATAGAAATAAATAACATATTGGGTTTTTCTGGTTTTAAACTTGATAGAAATCGAATCATGCTGTATATATATTTTTGTGACCTGCTCCTTTCCCCTGATACTAAGTTCTTGAGATCCTTTAATGTTGACATATACAGCTGTAATATTTGTATTTTCACTGCTGTATCGATGATATAAAGGAAAAATCTACTTTCCACTCTCCTATTAATAGATGTTTATGTCACTTCTAGGTTTGGCTATTATGAACAATACTACTATAAATATTTGTAGGCGCATGAGGAAGAGTCCCTCAGAGGTATAATTTTAGGACATGGAAACACCATCTTGTATAGTGATCCCTGCTGTAATAGTTTACTTTTTTAAGTGGATGCTCTTTGCAAGAATAAAAACAGTATATTATTTCTGGGTATAGCTCAGAAAATTAAGAATATATATATTTTATTCTTAACATAACATACATGTTTCCAAATTTGACCAGGTCAATAGATTTTTCTCACATTATTTTTATGGATAGTGGCAGGACTAAGCCATTTTAATATATTTGAAGTTCATATTGGCATAAAGTTTGAGAATCTTGATCATAAATAAACTGGAAATATTTTTATAATTCCTTCTCACATACATTATGATTACTATTAGAAGAAATAGCAGTGAATGGAGTCTGAAAATCTAACCTATTCTTTAAGCTCAGGGGTCCCTTCCCTTTCCTTGGTCATGCATTTTAGGTTAAAATGGGATCTAAAGTCTTAGGGAATTTGATTATTTATACAAACTTGAATATATGTTCAAGATAATTTCTAATCTTTTATTTTCAATGAAGAAATCAATCCATAAATGTTTAGTAGCTTGGGTTCATTGGTGTAGCTATACAGTGATATGACTTAGTTCAAAATTGGCTACTTCACTTAGAATCTTTGCATGTCAGTTATCTCATGTTTTAAATAATTATATAAAATAGGAACTGTGACAAGTCTTAAATTCATGATTAAATAATTTACGAGAGTGGATATTTGTCATTTCTATTTCTTGTTTATTAGCCTTTTCAGAATTTTAAACTAGCATCCTCTATTTAGGGAATCTCACATCTCCCAAAGCAAAGCAGGAAACTATAGAAGCTAAAATCCTCAGCTCTTTTTATAGTTTCCCCTATTACCCAGGCACAATCATGTGCCCTAGACCCTGCCTAGTCAAAGCACCCCGCATAGACCTTGAATCAGATGCCAGTAATAGCAGGGACCATGGAGAATCCATTGTGGAAAGAAGTAGCCACTGACAGAAAGCGCATCCAGTTCTCAGAAGCAGCACCCCCATGGTCCTGTGTGCTGTGGTGAGGGTGTCAGCTCTGCCAAACACAGATTCTGGTGCCCAGTGTGACCGCGGTGTTGCTTCACTGGATCAATTTATGCTAAAAGGTATAAATTTGCATACTGCTACTGGCAATATCACCTCAAATCCTGTCTCTACAGCTCTGTGGTTAAATGAATTCTCCTCCCCATTCAACCAGCCAGAGTCAGTTTCTCTTGCTTTTTACAATAAACCTTGACTGTACAGTATGGTAAATACTTAAGCAGTACCAGGTCTGTGGTAATAATGCATTTAACCCCAACAAGGCGGGAGCACTTGGCTTATTTAATCTTACATTCTCAACATGTACTTTGAGTTAACACATAAGCCGGCACAAAATAAATATGTATTGGGTAAATTCTTGCTACTATTATTATCTAACACATAATTATCAGATACAAATTTAGTCATGAAAAACTATTACTAAAGCATTCCAAGTATTATTTAAAGCATTTTAATGTGAAATATTTATGAAACTTGACATTACTTGGTGACTTCATACTTGTTTTAGAGAGATGTTATTTAATAGTTTAGGAGTTTTATAATATTAGCCTCTTTACTCCACCTGCACAGACATCTCATCAGGTACAAAGTCACAGGGTACATAATAAAAATTATCATGCACTATTGCCATTAGCCAAACAGTGCACTTCTGAATTGAAATCTGTAAGTCTTGAACTTAAATCTAAATTTCCACTTAGACCAATAACAAAGAAAGAGAACAACAAGAGAACAACTTTATATGGTCTTTGATTCTGCTTTTTCACTAAATAGCAACTGTTATAAAGCTGAATAAAGTAGGTAGGTAAGTGCATTTATTGCTTACCTAAGTGCCTATCTGTAATCAGCACTGTGAGTGGAGTGAAATTTTAGAAAATGCGAAACAAATAAAACATATCTAGGTAAGCTGAACTAAAGTTTTCAATAGAAGTTCCCAGCTACTCACCTCACCTCCCTTTGTCTCTGGATTTTATAGTTGAAAAAATACCCAAGATTTTGATTCGTGTTCTACCAGAGAAGTTGTATCTGCTCACATATTAATGGCTTGCTGTTTTTATCTCCCTTGTTATCTTTTCACTGTAAACACTCCAGCTGAAACATTTATCATCTATAGCTAGACAATTATAATATTTTAACTTTTATTCCAGCTCCAAATTTCTGACATCCCAATCTATTCTATAAATTTCTGTAGATTAAAACCTAATGTATCACTTTTCCTAATATTACACCTCTGCTGAAAATGCTTTATGAATCTTCATTGCCCATATTTTAATGTTTAAATGCATTTAACATTTAAGAATATCCATACTCTAACTAAACATAGCTATCTGATTTATTTTGTGCCCCCTCCATATATAAACTTTTGCAATAACCAAAGCAGTCCATATATTCTCCCATAAAATTCCCTTGGAGAGGATCATATCTATACTGACAAGTCTTGTTCTTCAAGCCCAGTCTATCTTTTAAAGCATTATGTGAAGACTAAAGTCTTTCTAAAGTCACCTCTGATCCCTCAATCCCAATCTTTCTACTGAATTTCTTAAACTTTTTGGATGTACATACCACATTGTTAGGTAGCATCCACTTGGCTTTAACAGATGGTATAAACATTGCATGCTGTATTTTCCAATTTCTCACATCACCTAATCTTGTTCAATGCCTATAAGAGGCAATCAATGAGTATCTATTGATGGATTTTTAGATGCAATGTGAGTATTAATGCTATTTTTCCTGATGAGCTGAAAAATGGAACATGGAGGTTGGACTTGATTAGAAAAGAGACTCAGAATACTAAATCAGATGTGGTACGCTTCTGTTTTATTCTGGATGTGGAGAAAACACATCTGTTGCTTGCTCATTTATTATTATTATTTCTTAATTTGCTTACAGGAGTTAAAAAATGAGACCTGCACTATTTTGATTTGTAATTACTTAAATTCTAGGTAGTGTTCTAAGCATTGGTAATACATCAGTGAGCAACATACTCTGCTCACGGGTCTAGCTTTGCAGTAGGTAGAAACAGAACTACTAAATGCGTAACTAATCAACTAACCACATACAGAAATAAGGTGAATTGATAAAGCAATGATTATTTCAAATGCAACCCATGGGGTAGTGGAAGAGAATGTAAGAAAGGAAAGGCCATTTCATGTAGAAAATTTGTTGCAGTGATAGCTGAGCAGCTATTCCCAGACTGTCAAGTGCCCTCCTGGTGGAGGGAATTTGTAAAATTTCAGAGCTTTGAGTTACCTGTGAGTTTGGGATATATAAAGGCAAACTTTCTGTTGACTTTGGTAAACTCTGTAGGTATAGCCTAGAGGAAAGAGAAGGAATGAAGGAAGTTGGACAGCTAGATGAGCAGGCCTGGGGCGGGGTGGGGCAGGGCATGTGGGTTTTTCTTGAGGACCGCTGGGAGGAATTTTCATCTCCATGCCATGGAAATCCATCAAAGGTCTTCGTAGAGTCTCACAATATGATTTAAGGTTTTAAGAATTACTTTGACAACTATGTAGAGAAGAACTAAAGGTAAAAACAGGTAAAGAGAAACAATTTATTACATTATCATAGTGGCCCATGTAGCATGGAGTAGGGCGACTGCTGCGGAACTGTGCATAGACGACAACCTGACATGCATTTGGATGGTGGAACCACCAGGACCTTCTGGTGGATTGCACATGGGAGAAAAGGCAAAGACCAACATCAAGGAAGGCAGAGGCCTGATCTGGATTTTATTCAAAAAGATGTAAGGACATTCTGAGGGTTTTGAGAATGAGTGTGTCCCGAGCTCACTTCAATGACATTTCTAACAGATGAGGACATTTTGTATATGTAAGAGAAAGAGAGAGACAGAATGGGCTAAATCACAGCAGTAAATAGAGTCAGATCATTTTAACAGACAACCTAACGAGGCAGAGGAATGTGCTGTCAAGGGAGGCCAGATGAGCAACCTGCTCCGTAACCCAGGCTCTTCTTAGAAACATCTCACGCTTGGCTTAATGCTCTGCTGTTGCTATTTTGAAATTCTTAATAACTTTATAATAAGAGGCCTTGATTTTCATTTTGCGTAGGGTTCTGCATCCTGCGTAGTTCATCCTACTAGAGAGTCATACTCAAGAATAGAAACTGAATTGGGTGGATGGGTTAACAGAGTCTAAAATGATGGCATTTTCAGATAAGCTCTCATAACACCGATTCAGCATACCATCGGTCAATGGAACAGCTCAGACTTGACATATTCACCTTCTAAGTCTTTATTCAGTGTTCTTTTTGATAAGAATGACTGCTTTTTATTGTCTCAATCAAATCTGTTGATAATTTCTGGATGATCTTGCATACGATCTTTTATATAAACATTCTAGTGAACGAAGTGAGGACGTAGAAAGTTTATTAATTTAGTTACAACATCAAAATAAGTGTAACATTCCTATTAGCCTAATGTTGATACATTAGGTGAGTGTTAACCTTTAACATATATATTTTTGGAATTTCTCCTATATCCTATCTGAACTTTTTTATGAGTTTTTTTATGTTATCTTTGTTTAAATCAAAAGGAAGAGTACCCTAATTTTTGTAACTTACTATTACAGTAGAAGGGTATTATTATTACACTCTTACACTGCATTATTATTATTACCATATATGGGTCATTATAGTATTGTTGTTATTATTATTCTTACCATATGTGCATTGTTCATCAGGGATCTGAGTTACCTACAAATCCAACCTAAAGACGTCATCAGGAACGTTATCTTGTCTGTAACCTGGGGACCACCTATATTTCTTTATAGGATATTTTTGGGGGGTCCATATTTTGCAAAAGGCACATTGTTAAATTTTATTCCTATATATTGTTTAATCCATTCACATTTTTTTATCATCTTTCATTTATACTTTCACAGTATGTGTATTATGTTTTGTTTTCCTCTGCTTTGCTCTTGTTTTCTTAGCTCTATTTTCTGTCATACCGACCAAGTTTTATCACTATTTCTATTCTCTGGAGAAATTCTCTCTCTAGAGCACCTATTAGCATCTGCTTATCTTTCATCCTTCAACTCAAATTTTCTAATAATACCTCACACAACAGACTCCTCCCTCTGTTATCTCCACTCCATAATACCTCACACTTTTTCTAAAGGTAGTATCATAGTTTGCAATTACATATTTGTTGGATTATGAGAGAAGACTAGGACTCATAATTGGCCAATATAGTTCATCAAATCAGGAGTTCATAAAGTGCTATCCACACGCTTCACTTAAAAAAATATATAACTTAGAATCTTTACATGTAGTTTCATTTATGCTTTGAAGGATGTCCATGTTTTATATCTTAAAAGAGGAAAAAGAACTTATACTCCCTAGCCAGGGATTTGAAAGCACTGTCCACTTTTCATTACTTTTATCCAGTCATTTAGAGTTGTCAAGCCTATGCTTTATTGAATACAGGAATGGTTTTCAATGATTTCTTTGACCATATTTCTTAAAGCATTCAAGTTAGTTTTCACAGGAAAAATAACCCTCAAAATTTATCGCATATGTAATAAAACTGCACCATTACCAGACAAGCACAACACAGAGACATACTTAGAAACAAACTCAACAGACCCTAGTTAAGCAAAAAATGCCACTGGTTGCCCAGAAATTCTTGCTATTACTGCAATTAACTGCTGCTCTTCGGAGTGCTGTGGGCATCATCCAGCACATGTTATACAGAGAAAACTTTTACTGTTTGTATGTTTGGTGTTGTTTTTTTAATATCTTACCAATCTTTAGAATTGGAAAGGTTAGGAGAGCTACATTTAGATTATTTATTGAGTAAATTTAGGAGCCTGGTTGTTTTGCTTGATAACGTAGCTTAAACATTATACACATAGGTAGTGCTCCATGAATAGTTTGTTGAATGAATGACAAGTGTCCTTCTTCTTTTTAATTTAAAAGCTCAATGCAGTTTACTCATGAATGATCTGAAATTGTAGACAGTGCTGAGCACAGAGAGCATAGTGACTGTCATGTTATAATTCTAAATGGATGCTTTGTGTGTATGATTTTTGTATTAATTTTTCAAAGTATCTCAATATGTATTTCAAAATCAAAATGAGGGGATAGAACTCAAGGTCAGTCATTAGCAACTTTTCTTACACATTCAACTCTTTTCCTCCTTGCTAAGCTGTTTGATCTAGCTGAATTCTGCCTGGCCCTGAATGACACT
Source organism: Perodicticus potto (assembly GCA_963574655.1). Classification (NCBI taxonomy): domain Eukaryota; kingdom Metazoa; phylum Chordata; class Mammalia; order Primates; family Lorisidae; genus Perodicticus; species Perodicticus potto. The sequence continues at coordinate 37,892 of CAUYRH010033545.1, read as the reverse complement.
GTTCTCATTACAGACTTATTTATAAGATACTTGCCTCCCACGTGACACACATTTCCAGTTGAAGTTAAAGTCAATATACCTCTAACTACCCTGGTTCATTTTTATGCCCTGTCTCTCCTACTCTTTCCAAACCTCGGTCTTCCTTCCGTCCCTCCTTCCAACCCCAGCTCCCTCATCATTACCTCAGAGTTACTGGGCATTCTCATTCTTATTTATTTACTTCCTGGCTAAGCATGGTGTTAGCCTTCACCTATCAAACACTCCACCTCTTAGTTCCTGGTTCTACTAGGCTTCCATCCATAGCCATATCCTATTTTCCCTGGAAGTTGCTCTTCCGATAAAATCTCTGGAGCAATCTACTCTTTCATGTCACTCTCCACCATTCCAGGACACTCACCCTTACAGCCTCTCTCTAATATCCCTTTGCCTAAAATACAATGTTTTCCCCCATTTTCCTAATCCATCATCTCCTTCATGATTCTCTCCCTCCTCACCTAGCTTGATGTGTACCCTCTACCGCTAATAGACATTCCTTATCAACACGCTTAAATGTCTCTATTTTCCCCATCTTGAACCCTTTATTTTTTATTTTTTGTATTAAGTCATAACTGTGTACATTAATGCAATCATGGATACAATGTTCTGGTTTTATATACAATTTGAAATACTTTCATCAAATTGGTTAACATAGCCTGCACTGCATTTTCTTAGTTATTGTGTTAAGACATTTATACTCTACACTTAGTAGATTTGATACATACCCTTGCAAATGCATCATAGGTGTGGTCCCACCAATTACCCTCCCCCCACCCAACCTCCCTCTCCCCTCCGCTCCTCCTCCTCTTTCCCTTTCATTTTGGGCTATAATTGGGTTATAGCTTTTTTTTTTTTAGAGACAGAGTCTCACTTTGTCACCCTCAGTAGAGTACTGTGATGTAACAGCTAACAGCTACCTCCAGAGCTCTTGGGCTTAGGCAATTCTCTTGCCTCAGCCTCACGAGTAGCTGTGACTACAGGCACCTGCCACAATGCCTGGCTATTTTTTTGTTGCAGTTTGTCTGGGGTCGGGTTTGAATCCGCCACACTTGGTATATGGGGCCCGTGCCCTACTCACTGAGCAACAGGTGCTGCCCAGGTTATAGCTTTCATATGGTAGTGTGGGTGCTTATATATTGCTTTCATAGTAGGGTTGAGTACATTGGATACTTTATCTTCCATTCTTGAGACACTTTGCTAAAGAGAATATGTTCCAGCTCCATCCATGTAAACATAAAAAAGGTAAAGTCTCATCTTTTTAAGGCTGCATAATAGTCCATGGTGTACATATACCACAATGTATTAATCCATTCATGGGTCGATGGGCACTTGGACTTCTTCCATGACTTAGCAATTATGAATTGGGCTGCAATAAACATTCTGGTGCAAATGTTTGTTATAAAGTGATTTTTGGTCTTCTGGATATTCATCAAAATCTCAACACTGGTTGCACCCAAACAGCTGAATATGACTACATAAAATCACAAATTCTGACTGACTGAATTCAATTTGCACTCATGATAGTAAATTTCAAATGGGCATTTAATTCATCTGGAAAATCCTGCTGTTGCCTATTAATTTCTATTTGCTATGCTCTCCTGAAATTTCTCTGAAATCTTCAATATTTTTCCCTGAACCATATGCTCACCTACTGATGTTTCCTAATGCTTCATAGAAAAATGATTAAAACAAGATTCTATTTTATTTTCCTCTTATCAAATCTGCCTACCAACTTCTCTTCACAAATACTTTGCATTCTCAAACTAAAGTAGGTTAACTGTTTATCTTTAAAACCAAAGTCCACCTGTCCCTTTGAAATCTATTCCCTATCCTTTCTTACTCACCCATTGATTTCATGCCTGAAATTATGTTTTCTACCCTATGTCCGCAACCTCCCTTTTTCTGTTGGATTATTCCCATCTATTCTTATGGTTTAGAGTCATTTACCTCAAACAGAAATCTCCCTTGACCTTATGCCTTACCTCTGCAACAGCCTGTCTATCAGCTGTCTCTCTAACTTTCCCCACTGCTCTCTTGAAAGGGTTTTTACAAGGTCACCAAGGGCATCCATTTGCCAGATTCATGATATGTATCCTGACCTTATCTTCTCTTCCGCTCGTAACATTTGCCACAATTATTTACAGCCTCCTCCTGAAACGCCTCCTTCTCTGACTTTCTGTAACACCATCCCTCGTTTTTTCTTACTTCTCAAGCCTACTCTACTTTGTGACTCTTCATTCTCTGAAAAACATTTTTTTTTTTTGCACTGCTGGGGCTCTTTGCTAAGACCTCTCCACTTCTCTTCCCTTAGTGATTTATTTTTTGTCAAATGGATTTTTAAAAATACTATTTATTTGGTAATTAGGTTCTAAACTGTATCCCCAATTCTAATTATTCTTCACATTTTAAATGGCACCTTAAATTTAACCAAGTTATATCATTAGACTTTATTTTCCCTCATTACGACAAAATCTGTTTCTTCCTCAGATTTCCAAACCTCAACTCCAAACGGAGTTGGCTAGGTAAAGTCATTCTTGGTTTCTTTCTTTCCCTCACTACCTCTACCTTCTAACACACATATCCAGAAAGAGTTCACGTTCTGTTATATGTCAGTGTATGATCCGTGTCTCCGCCTACAATTTAAATCCCATCCCTTTCATTTCTCAGCCTGACTACAGCAACAGCTTCCACCCCAAACTTCTGTTTTTATTCATTCAAAAGGCAGGATATTGCCAATATGACTTACATCACATCTCTCTCATACTTAAAACCATTCCAACAGTTTTCTAGTGCTCTCAAAAAAAATTCTAATGCTACATTGTATCTTGTACTATAAGACCTAATTTGACTTTCCTACTATTTACTTTCTAACTCCCTGATTTTATCTCACATTTTCTCTTCTTCTGTCGTGCACTGAAGACACCCAATCTGTGTCTGCCCTCTATCATGCCCACTTTATTCCTAAATTAATGCCTTGACATTTTTGTTTCCCCTGTCTAGAACATGCCAAATTTCCTCACCTGGCACCTTCTCATCACCCAGCTTCAGCTCAAAGGTCACTTTTAAGAGATGCCATTTTACAGCACCCTGCCCTCTCATCACAGAGTTCATTCTGGCTCAGCCAGTGTTTTAGAGAAAAGAAATCAGGCTGGAAGCAGTGAGCCCGATCAGATGAGAGTTAAAGTTATCTAGGTGAGAGAAATGCTAAACCTCTCTCATAGGTGGCAGAGGTTTGAATCCCTAGATTAACTCTCCTTTTGTAAAACCTCGTCCATGCACATTTTCTCCCCTGCAAAATGCAGTCAATAATTATTTTTCAGGTTTGGGTTCGAGGTTGGATTTATAAGAAATTATGGTCATCTCTGTTCATGTATTTCAAGACCAGACAAAAGAATAAAGGACAAGTTGTAGAGCTGCTCTATTTTCACTTGCCAGCATGGAGTAACAGGGGAGCTATCGCCAGAAAGAGCAGAGACATAGTGCTTCACCTTTCTGCCAAGTTGTTTCTTTTCGTATTTCTGAGAGCAGCAGGCATTAGCTGGGTCAGTGGCACTCTTTAGAGCGGGCACCACTCCCTCCATTTGGAGTCAGTTGTAGCATTGCCCTGATTTATTTAAAATGCCACACTTGCCAGTGGAACCTGGGAAGCAGCATCACGGCAGGGTTGTCTCATGGAATTGACTCCAGTGTTTGGTATAAATCTGGGGAAATAATGAGATCAATTTGCACTTCCCATCAACTGCCCACAAGCTGTCCTTGGCTCCTGCTTCTCCTAGTGAAAACCAAAGTATGTTAGCGAGAGTCCACATGGCGGCCTCCGCATCTTATAACCAGGCAGGCTCCTCCCCTTGTGGAAGTTAACTAGATGGTTGACTGTCATTTACTGATGTTCACTTGTGAAAATTCACTAATATTTTTCATATTTGATTGGAATCCTAAACTTCAAAATCGTTAGATTTTTAGCACGTCTATTGTATGTTTCTGTCATTTCAGTGGAAATTTGAAAATGAGGCAGAAATTTGAAATATGTGAGCTCTGATTGCCATCTTACATACACATTCAACCCATGGTAGAAAACTGCAGTACCATAGTGAAGGGTTTGTGACTCCACGCCCTTGGTTCTTTCTCTGTGTCTGATATCACGTTGTCTTCTCTGATTTGCTAAAACTATACAACACTATTAATATATACTGTTTTTAGCAACAATTGGATATACGGAGACTATTCTCTTAAGTGAAGTACCATAGGAATTGAGAAATGAATACCACATGCTCTCACTTACAAGTAGGAGGTAAGAGAAAAAAATATACATGGTCACAGCAGAGTATAGCAGACATTGGAAACTGAGGAGGGGGAGGGTGGGAGGGAGGAGGGGGATTAAAATCTGCCTATTGGATACAATGCACACTATCCTGATGATGAGTTCACTGATAGCCCGGTCTTCAGCATGCTACAAAGGACACAATTCATCTATGTAACAAAAAATACATGTACTCCTACATTTATTGAAATAAAAAGTAAATGTTTATAATGCTTATGTGGACATTCTTACTTTAAACTATCTGAAATATATCACCATCTGTTAATATTCATATATTTTTTAAAAGTTCAAAGGTTCACTTTTTATCTAAAATAATGATGAATGACAATAAAATAATAAACACTCCATAAAATGTCTGAAGGGACTATGATTTATCTCCTCAAAAAGTCAACTTTACCTTCGCCTCCTTTCTGGGAGAGGTATGCTGGATTTTGCTTAGACTTCATTACTGTGGTATCAAACTGTGGACCACTTCAGGGGAAGGAAAAGGGAAGCATACATTTGATCTGTTTGGGTGACACAAATAAGGTGATTATTTCAGGTGAACCCCAAACTCATCCTATTAAAAATCGGGATCATTGTCCATGTTTAAGTAAATAGCTATATAACAATGAAGAATGGGTTCCCTAATGAATCTTATTTTAAAGGTCCTTCTTAATAAAATGCAAAATAAGAATTCTTCTAAAAATCAGAGGTTGGTCTTTGGTTTTCTCCCTGCCCAGTTCGACTATTCATTGTACTATAAACTATTAGTGCCTTACAAAACTTCATGCAACGGAATCCATGACACTTTTATACACAGTTCATGGTAAAAATACTTAATATCAAGCCCAAGTGACGCTCTTGTGAAATACATTTCTTTAAGGCAGGAGACAGAAAAGTGAATTCTTTTTCCATTATTCACTTTAAAGGCTTCATACTTTCAGTGTATAAATTGGTTTTGGCCAAAAAGAAAAAATCCCCCAAGAAACAGATAGACAAAAACTCCCAATGTTAAACTGAGGATTTTGAATAATCACTTATGCTGATGGAATCTTAAATGCTCATGAGCTAATCTTGCCTTTTAGCAATGAGCGTCTGCCTTGTATTATGCTGAGACACATACTTCTTATTACAATGACCGTTTCATCAAGTCCCAGTCTTTCCTAAGATCATGATGAAAAATGATGATCTTCAAATTACTACATTTCTCTTTCCACTTGAGTGAACTAATTGAAAGAATTCCATGTCTGTATTCGCCGTGGATGCCCAGAGGAACGCAAGAAAACACAAGAGGAACTGACTGAATACCTAAATATCTGGAGGGCTGCTGTCAACACACATTTTGTATATATGTAATATACCGAGTATACTTAATATCCCTCACATGTTTAAGTAACCTAGGCTGCTGCCAATATCAAAGACAAGCTTCATTTTCTCTCTTTTTATTTTTTAACCATACTGGTAACCACCTTTAATTATATGTAATGGAACCACTATGAATACTGGCCAAAGATAAAGCTGAATCTGTACCCTTATTAGCTATAAAATTTTGGTTAGTTTACTTAGCTACTTTTAGCTTTCTCTTATCTGCAAGAGAGATACCATTATAGTTATTAGTCTGAAGATAGTGATGACAAATCTCTGTGGATGTTCATTTGGCTTAGGTAAGGGAAAAAAATGGTTTCCTCATGTGGTTAATTTCTTGAGGTCATTTTAGTAAGTCCTGACAACTATAAAAATAAATTTAAAATGATGATTTGTATGGTTCTCTGACAAAATTAATTATTTACATGTAATAAGTTAATTGATAACAAAAGAATTTTTTTTGAAATGTTACATCACTGTCATAGATAGAAGCTGGTTGGAACATAAAAACTATATGCCAACTTGAAGGTAGAGAATGCATTTGGTATTTCTTCGAGTGACTGCGTTTCTGTTCTCCAGTATAAAGTGAAAAGCATAAAAGCCTCCATGAAATGTCCCTTTTGGGCTTGGCACCTGTGGCTCAACGGGCTAAGGCGTCAGCCACGTACACCTGAGCTGGCAGGTTCAAATCCAGCCTGGGCCTGCCAAACAACAATGATGACTGCAAGCAAAAAATGGCCAGGCGTTGTGGCGGGCGCCTGTAGTCCCAGCCACTTGGGAGGCAGAGGCAGGAGACTTGCTTGAGCCCAGGAATTGGAAGTTGCTGTGAGCTGTCATGCCACAGCACTCTATCCAGGGTGACAGCTTGAGGCTCTGTCTCAAAAAAAAAAAAAAAGAAAAAAGAAATGTCCCCTTTGACTTCACCCTAATTAGGGCAATAATTTTCAGTACCGCTGTTGTATTTTAGGCATCTGGTGTGACGCTAAATATTACAATCCATGTCCCTGTCCCGTTTTTAAAGTAATTTTTTCCCATCTTTAGAAATATGGATTAAATTTTAAAGAATTTGAAAATTACAAAGACGTAATTGGGAAAAAAGAAAATTAACTTAGAGGCAATCACTTATAATGAACTCTAATGTACTTCCATTTTCTTTTTGAAACATCAATGTACTTATGTGTATGTTTATCTGTATAGGTGGATACATAAAATGGAGTTATACATGCTGATTTTGAGGTCTTTTCTTCTGACTTAAAAATACATGCTTATTTTATAAAACATAAAAATATATGAGAATAAATTATAAATAACCCAGACATGTCCACTGCCACCATGAATTTTATTTTCTGGTTATTGCATATATCCTCAAATTCAGAGACATTTATTCACACTCAGTACTTGCCAGCAGACAGACCTTCCTGCCATGGCAGGGATTAAGAACTTCAGGGCACATATGGGCTGAAATGTCAAAATATCCATTCCCTACCTCTAATCACCTCTCTACAATCACGAATACAGTACAAAACTGTAAAATAATCATAAGAGATGCTCTATTTCTAATGAGGACAATTTTTATGTGTTTTTGATGCAACAAATATCAACCTGTTTTCAAATAGAAAAAGTTTCATGCACCCTACTCTTTTGCTACGCACCGAAGCAACTTCTTCACTGTAAATTCAATTCATTCTGAGGGTTTGGGAACATTACAACCTTTTCACTCAGCATGTCCTGCTCTGGCTGATTTTGGTCTCTTACCCTGGGAGTAATGAGTTATGCTGAGCAACCAACAGGATGATTTTTCAATCAATTGTCTCAAATGGCTGAGTGATCTGCTATTCTTTTCTCCAATTGTTTATTTGTCTGCTTGCTTTTAGCAAAAACTAACTGGTTGTTTTTGTCTTTCTGTACATATTGATTAATGTTAGTCAGTCCATAACCCTTGAGCATTTATATAAAATGGTATCTTGAATAGACTCCCTTCCGAGAGCAAACTAAGAGTAATGGCAAAATTATCTTTTTCTCCTAGTCACCTACTCATTTAACCTAGCAGCTCGATCGACACTGTTTTGGACAGTCTGGCTTAAATGTCTCAGTCTATTCCTACAACACTCCATATATAACTCTTACTATGCCCTACTGAAATGGTCAGTTTGTTTGTTGTTTGTCACAAAATTGTGAAAGCCACGACATGAAGTACATACCACCCCAGCCTATAGCAAAAAGCCTGACAGAGAAAAGTCATTGTCAAAGTATAACAGAATCTTCCAAAGGCATTATTACTGTTGTGAAAGGCAATCAGTGCAGACATTGGAAAATCTTCCTTCACATAGAATTAGTGTGGCTTAACATTCTTCCAGGTACAAATTTGTTCAAGTTCCATGGAAAACAGCAACAATGATTATACACAGCCCAGCTTCCTCTTCGCACTCTCTGACCCAGCCCTAATCTCACTCCTGATCATAACCAATTTAATAAATTGCTTGCTTTGAAATAAGGAAACTTACAAGGAAATGTGCTAGCATATGGAAATTTATGACTGGCTCACCAGGAAAAAAATAAAAAAATAAAAACAGGTGGCAGGAAAATCTACCAACAGCTCTCTCTTTCATATTCATGCTGTTGCTGGATTCAGAGATGATGAAATACTCCCAAGCAAAAGCTTTTAAATGGAAACAAAGCAGGTCTTGCATCCACCCTAATTAGCAATCAGCATAGGGAAAAATAAAATCACAAATTGCCTACCTGTGCAGAAATCAATGCACATGCGGCCTTAAAGTCTGAGAGACTAGGGCGACTTTAGAAGAGTTCGTGTGGGTGTTTCTGTGTGTGTTTGTGTGTGTGTGTGTGTGTGTATTAGAGTTGGGGAAGTAAGAGAAGCTCGCATTTCTGAATTCATGGAAGGGCTTCTAGGCAAAGATTACGGAAGTCTCAGAGAAGAAATGACAAAACATCCAAAGGAAATTATTTTGATTATTAATGCTGAATTAATTACTATTTGATTATATCATCCTGGCAAATTTGGTCCTTGCTTAAGGATGGAAATATATTCTGAGAAATGCTTTGTTAAGTGATGTCCTCACTATGGAACATCATAGAGTGAACTTACCTAAACCTACATGGTACAAACTACTACACGTTTAGGCTAGCTGGTATAGCTTGTGGCTGGTATAGCTTGTGGCTCCGAGACCACAAACCTGTTCTGCACGTTCCTGTGCTTAATACTATAGACCACTGTTAAGTATTTTTAATATTTAAATATGGAAAAAAATAAAGTGAAAATACAATATTGTAATCACATGGGAACACCATTCTATTTGTGGTCTATCATTGATCGAAGAGTAATTATGGAGTGAACGACTGTAAATAACAAGACTCTATGTTCTTTTATGCCAAGGTATTTTTATAAAGAATCTATGCATTGTAAATCTCAAATATTATGCGTGAATATAAATATTCTTTTTAATCAATAAATCAAAATATTCCACATGTTCATAATTACTAAATTCACAATAGCTTGCAGATACCAGTATTGCAACATAATACTATGGAAAATGCTTCTGGTTTCTAAGTGCATTTTTATGATTGTAATTATCCTCCCCCAAACCCACTAGAGAATAGCAACCATATTTTGTATAAATAGAGGTCATGATGTATTTTATAATTCTAAAACTGATTTTAAGATCATGTTTTTCTCATCCACAGACCTTGCTCTAATCCTCCTAGATCAACTGTTTTTTATGAGTAAAATAATGAGCAATGAAAGTGAATGTACATATTTAATGCAGATTTACTGCAGCACCTTCTCTAGGGATACATTCTGTAAAGTTAGCATTGCTGGTGATTGCACCCTTCCTCTGTTTACAAAGTACTACATGGCTGGATACAATACATGATAATAAGAAATATTACCATTGCACTATTATACAACAGCTCCTTCCATAGTTACTGGAATATACTGGGTAGATGATAATTTTTGGAACAAATTGATGAATTGATGAAAACAGAGGTACACAATAAAGATCATAGATAAATGGGGAATGTTTCTTACAGAAGATGGAATTAAAACCAAACTTGATAGACTAGTAGGATGGTTGAGTAGTTGAGATGGATTCCAGTTTGAAAGGACAGACAAAGAAAGCGACCTGGATGCAGGCTGACTTCCAGGAACTAGCAAGGGAAGAGAGCACATGGTCTGGTATTGCGATCATATGGGGTAAGAGCAGTGAAATATCAGCAAGACCATCTGTGCCTCAGCAATATGACCCTGAGAACCAAGTTCAGGTTAACAATGAAATCACCTTCTACAGATTTTTAATTTAATGTGGGCTCATGTATGTTTTGAGATAGCACACCTAAACAGAAACCTAATGTGAGTCACATACACAATTTATAATGTTTTAGTAGTCACATTAAATATGAAAAAAGGTAAAAGTAATTTGATGATTTATATTGTTTAACCCAATACATCCACCATATTATCATTTCATCATTTAGGTAACATAAAAATTATTAATCAGCTACGTTACATTATTTTTTTCATACTAAGTCTTCAAAACCCAATGTGTACTTTGTACATTCAGCCCCTTCTCAGTTTGAGCTTTGCACATTTCAAGGGTTCCAGATTTGTATGTATTGAACAATGTTAATTATCCATTTCTTGGGACAATTTCTTCTCAGAATGTGGCCAATGATCCACCTGCATTAAAATCATTTGATACACTTATTAAAATAATAACTAAATCAGAATCTGTGAGATGGGCAATAAAACTTAGTAGTATGGCTTAACAAACTAACCAGGTGTTTCTATATAAACTAATGCTTGAAAATATTACTCTTTTAAAATATTCTCTCTCAATAAAACATGATGTAAGAAGAAATATGAAACCATTAATAATTTAGCGCCAAATCAATTTTAGTTATCCTTTACCTTGTGAGGAAACGGGGTAGAGAAAAAAATATGGAATGCTTCATTGACAGAGTCTCAGAAGCTCAAATCCATAATTTTCTTTTTAGTCCCACCTTGCAATAGACTTTTGATTGTCTTTCTGCCTCTGGTAGCATACAATCTTCATAAGCTTTGAAATTAATGTGTTGTTCATATGACATATAGTATTAAGACAATGTCTGGAAAAGTGGTAATTGTCAAACAAATTTGTGACTTATGAATGAGTGAAAGCTTTCCTTTAGCTAGTTACCTATGTGAACTAATGCTTTATTATTCCATAAACTGAACATAATATATTTATACAAATATATTACATGAAATGAAAGTTGATAAAGTGTATAGGGTTTTCAGTTCATAACTATTGCCCTTTTTCCTATAAGGGAGAAAAGTGAACTCATAACTTGGTTGTTAAAAACATGTTGTCCTTCGTCTCCCAAGGACGTCTGCATTTTAAAGCGAACATCAGGAGCGATCACTTCTAATCCATAAGGGGTTGTTCTAAGAGTTAATATTCTGCCTTGTGACTATAATGGGGCAAAGGCAATTCCTCATAATTTTATTATACAGAGAGGCACCTAAGAGTTTCCCATTTCTTCAAAATTGGTTCATCTTAATAATTATAATTGAGAAATACATTTGTTTCTACCAATAATTTTATCTGTCAGTGGTCCTGGAAAGAACTTTTGTTCAGAACACAATGATTCTAAATTTATGGTTTTCTTTTAGATTTACTGTTTTAAGCAACATTTCTGTGGTTTTCGTGGATAATGTGTTCCCGGCCTCTGTGCTGAAGAAACCTGCGTTACAAAACAATACATACAGGCAGCTGGCACCAAAAGGAATGACAAAAACAGCAGGCCCCTCAAGCGCAGTATGGACTGCTTGTCTTTTGAGCGTCTATTTTGCTTAGTGGTGATAATCCATTCATAGAACATAAAAACTTGTCTCACTCTGGCCCTGTGCAACCGTGACTCTTTTTGTGTGAGCAGAGCTTTGTTTCAGAGAAAAACAGCAAGACTTTAACTATGGGATGCATTTCTTAGAAACAATAGAATTAAATGCAGATCGGTTCTCCACAGAGTTTCAATTCGGAACAAAGCTTATCAGAAAGGGGCATATGGGGACAGTAGAGGCTTGTGAATTTAATTGGATGGACTTGAAAAGGACCCTGCTTCGGCAGAATTCTGATTTTTAAAAAAACCCAAATTAATTACTTCAGGGGAGTCAGAATTAAATTGATCTTGGTTACCACTGAGCAAGAAAAATGAAATAATGAGAATATCTGGCAGCTCATTGCTAAATATTTTGAGTTTTATAACCTCAAAGGTAAGGTTAATGGTCTGGGAAAGATGTCTAAAGGCAAGAAAGTGAAGGTGGCTCATGTGATTTACTAGAGTCACTTAATAAACAATTCCATCTATCAATTACTTCATTTTTAAGACCTCTCTTCATTTTATGTTACTCTTAATATTTAAACAATAACATTATGCTACTTATACATTACTTTTCTTTGGTCGAAATTGACAAATTCAGGTAAGTAAGACACAAGCACAACAAAGTTCCTTTTCCAATTATTTGCTTCTGGAAGAATCTGTCTTCTAAAAAAATTTTGTTTCTGTAGTAAAAGCTTCCAAACTTTGATAACTTTTGCTTTCTGTTTGCTAATTCATTGTTACTGAAATGAAACAATCACATTTTACATTAACATTTTTATATAAAACAGGCTGTTTTCCTTTTGGTTGTTGTTTTGATTTTTTGGTTGGGATGAAGGAGTCACGTGGGTATGATTGAAAGATGTATCTCATTTACAGAGCTGACTTCTGTTTTTTTCCTAGGCCTGGTGATTAGCACACTGTTTCTTTACTACTCATGCACTGTCAGTTTGGAATGACCACCCTAACAGGTGACATGGAGACTCAATCCACTCTGTGGACAGTTCCAGCCATGACATCTCTGTTGTGTAGGATTCAGAAAGGACAAAACCCGTGTATTCAAAATCATCTGCGGCTCTTAAAGATGACTAAAGTCATCTAGTCATTTTTCACATGCTTTTAATGAGTCTGGATTCCTGTATGAAATTCCACTTAGTGGGCCAATGACACACAATCATTTACACATTTATGCGTGTACACGTGTACATGTAGCTGTGTACACTTGTGTTTTTAATGACCAGGAGAGTGAGAGGAATCTTTTGAACATATTCTAAGAATAATCTATATTCGAGAAACGAGGTCCAAGCATAGCAATTTGATTACTAGTTAGGCCAAGATTTAGTATATAAATAATGTAGTAGTGACTTCAAACACAATTTTAAATGACATTTTATTCTGAAAATTATACATTTTTAACCAAAAAAGTGACAAAGTGATCTTAGGTGTGAATGGCACGGAAAATGACAAGATCTTTAGAGAAGAAACATATTTTTTGTGTGTACTATAAAATCAATGGGTATCAACTCTGAAAAATATTATTAATAAGTGTCAGAAGTTATTTCTTGATTTGTCTCTTTTCCTCCAGTACTCTTCACTTCTGAATTATAATCAGAAGAACTTATTTAGTCCTCTGTGTAAGCCAAAGGATGAAAAAGTTCAGGGCATATAGTTTTCTATTTGCTTATTTTGATTTTTTTATTTCATTAGATTTTCCTTTTTTTTCCAACAACATTCTATGATATTATAGCTATCCATCATACAAAATCCTGCCAATGACTATGGTATAGTATTTGTTTTATGTCCCTCCCCCACTTTTCCAAAGAAAAAACCCAGAAGATTAGAGAATACCAGGGAATCACTTCTTCATCAAAATCACATTAATTATCTATAAGTTTAGTCATCTATATGTTTCTTTCTTCCATTTACATCCTCATGTGACAAACATTTAATTTGCACTATAAGCACAGCACTAAGTTCTTGGGAAGCATACAAACTAAGAATCGCTATTCATTTAGAATTCAGTGATATATCATCCACCTTTCTCATCCACAAGATGGATGTGATCAAGCAAACTGAGCATTGTGTTACAATGGGCTGAAAAATTGAGGTGTGCTCCTGGTAGTTCTGAGTCCTCTTTATTTATTCTTCAAATACTGAAAATCCTGCAATATTGAAATATCTGACCGTCAGGTCCACATTGTGCTTGAAATCTAATGGGATAGAGAGTCATGCCCAAGGCTGACCATCAAGAAGCAGGAACAGTGCTGGCCCTGGCCGTGGTGCTGATGGCTGTGGCACGTCATGGTTCTCTTGCTCAGACATGGGGCATCCGTTCTGTCTGCAGGAATCTGGAAGGTGTCACACACTGCCCTCCTAGTGCCAGTGAACTGTCCAAACTCTCATAAGTTGAGTTCTACTCCTATATACGGCCCCATACCCTCAAGTCCCTTAAGTTCCAAATGTATACTTTTTCCTTTCTTTCCTCTGAATAGTAGAACAGTTCTACTCTCACATCAGCACTGCAAACATGACAGAAAACATCTATATAATGAGCCCACCCTGAGTTTTTTTTCCTGAGTTTTTATAATACCTTGGAATTACATAGTATGTTGCCTATTTTTAACACATTGGTGCTGAAATTGAAAAGTAACCTGACTCTTCTCTTAAGCATGACTGAACTATGCCCTATTGGAGCAGATGGTGCCTCTGTCAGGGAGAACAGAAACTGTCCTTCAGCATCCGACTTTACCTGTATTCTCTACAGGAAAGACAGAAGAAAATGAGGAGGGGACAACAAGAGGGAAAGAAGTTACCTTGATTGTTGCCTAAGCCTTATCATCTGTGGAAAGTAGCCAGACTACAGTAGCAGTCTCTAAAAACTGCAGAATATGCCTGGGCAAAGGAAGCAGCAAAGGGCTTGGCTCGGAAAGCAAGGGCAGTAGGCAAACTGCAGCCCACACAGAAGAGTCTTTATTTCACATAAGGCCACTAATAAACTACTAAAACAGAAGCCTATTTGATGGAGAAAGAGAGAATGTGTCAGGGGGCAGGAAAAATCCTACAAAGAATTCAAACTGAAATTTAGTAATAGAGAGCTAATGTACTGAAAAAATAAGCTTGTTGCTAACAGTAAAGACACTGCCAAGAAATAGATGGGAATTAGTGCCAGGTTAACACATAAATCAAAATTTTGCAATTATGCAAATGAGAAAGCCAAAGACTTCATTTCATTTCCATCTGATTCCAGAATAAAGGCCCTAATTTTGATGAATATATAAAAAGATTTTAAGAAAGAGAGATGATGAACTGCAGCAAACTGAAGATATCAATCTCACTCTGGAAAAGGAAGATGATTAAAAATTTTTAAATCTGTGGAGCATATATATTTAAAACATATATGAATACATATATTGCTATAATTATATTTAGTGTTATAATTTATTCATATTCAAGGACAACCTTCTTTTTCTATAGCTCTTTATACTCTTTATGACATTTTTATGCAACTCTTGAGGGTAGCTAAGGCAGATATAATTATCTCCATTTTTAAGTGATGATTAGTTTAATATCATAGTTGATTAAAACAAAGGTCTTTTATTTATAAAAGTGCAGTTCATCGCAATGAATTTATATTCCTGGAAATGTAATATTATAAACTGCTTTGAAAGGCATGGTTGGGTCAGAGAGGGTAAAAATTGAAAGTCACTTAGGATTTATATTAGCTCCATAAATCACAATTTCTTAAGACTGATACAGAACTTCTACAGAAAAGCAGGGACATATATTTAGGCAGTAGGCATAACATCTTTTAAATGAATAATATGAGGCAAGTAGGTTGTATATACCATGCACGATCACATCTTAAATCAAGGTAGAATATTTCTTTTCAAGTTATCCCTCTTTTCCGTTAAGAACTAAGGATTAAGCGCCATATATCCTGGTTGTTGGCATATGGACAAGCAGATGGATGGACGTAAGAATTTTGGAAGGCACACCAAGTTGATGCCAAATATGTTGAAAATTACATAAAACAGAGACCAAATAACCCAAAGCAAGTCTTTGAAATCATAAAATACTTTTGAAAGGAAGACATAAGAATGCATTTTTAGAAAAACTGAAATACTAATCTACAAAAAAGCATTTGGTTCTCTATCTAATGAAGTTACACGAAGCAGAAAGGTGAATCAGTTGAGTACACATTAGATGGATTCAAGCGCTGTTGCAGCAGGCAAAGTAAGAATGTTTAGGGCACAATCACATCCTCTGGTTGTTGACAGCCCATAAAAATGCACCCTAGCACCGTAAGGTGGATTGTGATCAGAACTAACACCTCATCTGATTTTTTTCTGATATGTTTTTCTTAAGATTTTGCTTTTGCTTCTCCAGTGCCTAAAATGATACTCTGTGGTCTTTAAAAGAAAACCCAGTATTTTTTAAATAAATAACTTTGTGTCTCCATTTATATTATACAGGTTAGGACAGAATGGAATAATGATAACTGTTTCAAAGATCATAGAAAATTCTGTGGAAACTTAATTAGTATCACTAAAGGAGATTTGGTCACTTATTAAGACCACAAACCATCTAGTGATTTAATGTGCAGGACTCACTCTTCTAGATGCTTCCTGCTTGGCAATCCTTTCTAGTCTCTTAGCTTTATACACCCCCTATATGTTGCTGACTACTGATATCTATGTATCTACATCTCTATTTACATATCCATATCTGTGTTCCATCCAGACCTTTGTCCTGAACTCCAAATGCATATGACAGCCACAGATGCAAGATTTCCTCTTACATTTCAAATGTACTTCTGAAATTTTGACATACACAGATCGGATTCCTGATTGTTCCTTTGCCCAATATCACTCTTTATATGATTCCCTCCTCTTGTTGAAAGCAATTGTGTTCTTCTTGTTGATCAGAGAGTCATCAGGGAGGTATAGTAGATTCTTCTATTTCTATACCTTATGCACCATCAACAGATCCTATCAACTCTACTTTCCAAATAAATCTAAAATCTGATCACTCTTGGCCACCTTGGTACAAAGTATCATCACCTCTCAGCCACCCTATTGTGACAATCCATGGAATTTCATAGCCTCCTAAACGGAGAGTTTGATCCTTAGCTCTCTACCATCTATTCTCCACAAAAGCCGAATGATCCTGATTATGTCACTCATCTTCTTCCACAACTTCTTCACTGATTAGCCATTGTCCTCTCTGCTGCCTGAAATGGTTTACCTCCTAGCAGACCTTTCCAGCCCTGTCTAATTCACATTCTCACCTCGCTCCACTTTAACACGCTGACCTTCTCACTGACCCTCAAATAGCACTATGATGTGATCTCAAGTCATTTGCCCATGCCTGGAGGTCATTTCTGATGGATGTCCAGTTGGCACCTTCCTTAATTTTCTTGAGCTCTTTGTTCAAATCTGAGCTTATCATGAAGGTCTTAGATGACTACTCTAGACATTGAGCACATACTCACCATCACCAGCAGTAACATTCTTTCACTCAAATACTCTGATTCATTTTTTTAGGTAATGCTTTTTGCCATCAGTTCTATTTTAGAAACATGCAGACACATATACAGTGTTTGTAAATTCTGTATTCACATATTTCCCTACTCACCGAGATGTATTTGTAACCACAACTATAATTCTATGGTGCTTTTATGGTTATTCATAAGCAGGCACAGAAATGCAAAAATCTGAGAAACACATTCCACCAGAAACTCTAGGAAAGTGACGGTCGGTCTTCTTAATTCAGCTCTCATGAACAAGTGTCTTGTTCTCATCTATTTTGTACCCCATTTTTTGTGCTATTTTGTACTTTTTCTATTGGTGATTTTTCTGTTTAAAATGGCCCCCAAGTGTAGTGCTGAAGTGCTATCTGGTGTTCTTAATTGCAAGAAGGCTATGATATACCTTACAAAGAAAATATTTGTGTTACATGTGCTTCTTTCAAGCACTGAGTTATGGTGCTGTTGGCTGTAAGTTCAATGCTAGTGAATCAACAATATATATTAAATAAGCTGTCTATAAACAGAAACACACATGCCATGACATTATCTATGCATCAATTGACAAAACATCATGACCAGAGATTCAGAGAAATTAACTCTGTAACCCTAGGACCAATGACTTAGTATGTGCTAATTCAGTGTTCACAATGATTTTATAGAATATAACTACAATGAATGATATTCAATTGTCTTCATTCTTTTATTTTTTTATTGTTACTGTCTTTCCTAAAATATGTAGAGGATTTTCTAAAAGCAGAGTCTTGTCTATTTTTCTCACTAATTTATCTCCAATGCTTAAACCATAGTCTGGAATGTAGCAGGTACTTTTTACATCAATTAATCTTCCCAACACTTCAATGTTGCAGGGCTATTACACACATTTTACAAATAAAGAAGCTTATAAAAGGAACTTAACAATTACTTAAGGTCACACAATTATAATTGTCAGTGTTAAGATGTGAAACCAGGGAGCACATTTGGGTTCCTAACTATTTCACTATTGTTCAAGATGAAGTTGTAGATAACTACTGGACTTATGAATGAAATGAAGTAAGGAATGAATGAATTAAACAGGTCAGTTTTAGGTATGTCTAATTCTAAGCTGAATTTATCATCTTTTGCTCATAGCAAGCCTGTATCATTTGTTATTAAACTAATTATGATTCCAGTTCTAAGCGGAAATGCTTTCAGTTTCACTCCAATTCAGTATGATATTGACTGTGGCCTCTACCAGTTAAGAAATGTCCTGTACCAGTTTAGGAAATGCCCCATCTAGGCCTATTTTCTTAAGTGTTCTTGTCAGAAAAGGGTGCTGGATTTTGTCAAATGCCTTTTCTCCATCTATTGAGAACATCATATAGTCTTTGTTTTTGCTGTTATTTTTATGGTGAATTACATATGGACTTATGTATGCTGAACCAACATTGCATCCCTGGGATAAATCCCACCTGATAATGATGCATATATTTTTTAATATGTAGCTGTATTCTGTTTGCTATAGTTTTATTAAATATTTTTACATCTATATTCAGTAATGATATTGGTTTGTAGTGTTCCTTTCTTGTTGGGTCCTTTCCTGGCTTTGGTATCAGGGCTATGTTTGCTTCATAAATTGTGTTGGGGAAGGTTATTTCCTTCCCTGGTTTTGAAGTAAGTTCTACATACAAGTACGAGCTCCTCTTCAAAGGTTTGGAATAATTCTGGTATGAAACCATCTGGTCTAGGACTTTTCTTTTTGGGGAGACATTTTATAGTTGATGAAATTTCAGTGCTTGATAATAATGTCTAATTCTTTCTGGTTGAGTTTGGAGAGGTGGTGTGATTCTGAGTTTTGGTCTATTGCCTCCCATTTTCAAGTTTCTGGGCATAGAGTGGTTTTTTTTTTGTTGTTTTTGTTTGTTTGTTTGTTTTTTAGTAGTCAGTGATGATCTTTTGTATCTTATTGGTATCCCTTAGTATTTCTCCTTTTGTGTTTCCAACTAAAGTTATTAGAGGTCTTACTTTTCTGTTTCTAATTAATCTGGCTAAGGATTTATCAATTTGATTAAACTATTCAAAGAACCAACCTTTTGTTTTGCTGATCTTCTGAATGATCTTATGTTCTCAATTTCATTTAATTCTGATTTAATTTTCTTCATTTCATTTCTTTTACTTGGTTTGGCATTGAAATGTTCTTCCTTTTCCAGCCCCTTGAAATGGTTCATTAGGTTTCTGATGTTCTCTCTTTCTGTTTTTTGAATATGGGTATATAATGCACTAAATTTCCCTCTTAAGACTGCTTTTACAGCATCCCACATGTTTTGATAGCTTAGGGCTCAATTATTTTGTTCAAGAAATGTAATTATTTGTTTCTTTATGTTCTTATTCTTCTTCTTTATTTCTTTTTTCTTTTTGACATAGAGGTCTCACTATGTCATCCTTGGTAATGTGGTGTGGTGTCACAGCTCACAGCAACCACAAACTCTTGGGTTCATGCAATTCTCTTGCCTCAGCCTCCCAAGTAGCTGGGACTATAGGCTCCCACCACAATTCCCAGCTATTTTGTTGTTGCACTTGTCATTGTTTTTAGCTGGCCCGGGTTTGAACCTTCCAGCCTTGGTATATGTGGCCGGTACTGTAACCACTGTGCTGTGAGGGCTGAACCCTTATGTCCTTCTTGACCCAGGTGTTATTCAGTGAAAGGTTGTTTAGTTTCCATGAATTTATATAGGGATGAACATTTTTGTTGGAGTTGTCTACTATTTTTATTCTGTGGTAATCTGAAAATATACAAGGTATAATTTCTATCATTTTAAATTTGTTGAGATGTGATTAGTGACCTAGGATATGATCAAGTTTGGAGGATGATCTATTGGTTGAGGAGTAGAACATATTATACTCAATTTTATTTGGATGGAATATTGTGCATATGTCTGTTAAGCTCATTTGTTCTAAAGTCATGTTTACATCCATTGCTTCTTTATTTAGTTTCTGTTTGGAGCATCTGTTTAATTCTGTCAGAGGGGCGTTGATGTCCCCAGTCATTATGATGTTACAGGATATCATATTGTTCAGATAAGTTAGGGAACACTTAAGTTTGATGCATAGATATTTAGGAATTAAATGTCTTCTTTCTGTATGTTCCCTTGACCGGTGTATAGTATGCATCTTTGTCTGTCTTTATTTTTGTTGGTTTAAATCCACTTGTATCTGCAAATGAGATTGTAACCCCGTCTTTCTTCTTATTTCCATTTTCCTAAAGTATTATTTTTCAACACTTCTCATTGAGTTTTGTTATGTCCTTAGAGGTTAGATATGTTTCCTGAACAGGATATGGTTGGCTTGTGCTTTTTTATCCAGTCAGCCAGCCTATACCTCTTCAGTGGGGTTTCAAGCCATTCATGTTTATTGAGAGAATTGATAAGTGTGGTGTATTTGTGCTGTTCATCATATTTGTGGAGGTTTGTTTCTTAGTTTTATCACTTGCACCATTGTGGAAACTAGGTTTTGTCCTTTATTTTATGGGTGTCTGTACTTTGGTAATGGTCTATTATGATGGTCAGTGTAAGAACGGGTCTAAGTAATTCCTGCAGAGCTGTTCTTGTTGTGGCAAAATTCCTCAATGTTTGCATATCAGTAAAATATTTTATTTCTCTGTTAATGAAACTTAATTTACCAGGATATGGAATCCTGGTCTGTAAATTATTTTGCTGAAGAAGATCGAATACAGATCACTACCCTCTTTTGGCTTGAAAAGTTTCAGCTGTGGAGGACATTATAACCCTGATCTTTTCCCCCTTATAGCTAAGAAGTTGCTTATAGAAGTTTCTTTTTCATTTTGGCTTTGGTCAAGTTTATTGCAATTTATCTAGGAGATGTTTTGTCATCATGTTCCTGGAAGTTCTAGCCAATGCAATCCAACAAGATAAGGATATTAAGAGTATTCAAATGGGAACAGAGAAGTTCAAACTCTCACTCTTTCCTGATGCTGATGATGTGATCTTATATTTAGAAAAACTGAAGGACTCAACCACAAGGCTTCTGGAAGTGATCAAGGAATATAATAACATCTCAGGATACAAGATTTGCACAAATTAGTAGTCTTCATGTACTCCAAAAACAGTCAAGCTGAGAATTAAATCAAAGATGCAATACCCTTCACAGTAACTTCAAAGAAAATGAAATACCTGGGAATATATTTAACAAAAAACATGAAGGATATTTTTGTCTTGTTTTGTTTTAAGATAAGAGTCTCAAGCTGTCACCCTAGGTATAGTGCCGTTGTGTCATAGTTCACAGCAACTTTTAACTCAGGCTCAAGTGATCCTCTTGCTTCAGTTTTTCTATTCTTAGTAGAGACAAGGTCTCACTTTTGCTCAGGCTGGTCTCGAACTCATGAACTCAAGCAATCCACCCGCCTTGGCCTCCCAGAGTGCTAGGATTACAGCCATGGCCACTGCACCTGATGAACAAGATGGATCTTTGCAAAGCGAACTAAAAATCCCTGTGGGAAAAAATAACAGAAGATGCTAACAGAGGGAAAAACATACTTTGTTTTCCATGGCTGGGAAGAATCAACATTATCAAAATATCCACACCACCCAAAACAATCAACATATTTAATGCAATCCTCATCAAAGTATTAATGTCATACTTTGAAGAACTTGAAAAAATAGTACTTCTTTTCATATGGAATCAGAAAAAAAGCCTGAATAGCCAATACAATTTTAAGAAATAAAAAAAATCTGGAAGCATCATGTTAGACTTCAAGCCTACAGTGATCAAAACAGCATAATACTGAAACAAAAATAGAAATATAGATCTGTAGAAGTGTATAGAGAACCTAGAGATGAACCCAATCATATAATTCCATCTCATCTTCGACAAATGAAACAAAAGCATGAACTGAGAAAAATAATTTCTATTAAATAAATGGTGCTGAGGACCTCGTTAGTCACACCAGATGACTGAATTTGGACCCACATCTCTCACCACTTACAAAAATTGACTCTTGTTGGATAAAAGATTTAAATTTAAGACACAAAAATTCTAGAAAAAAAGTGTGGGGAAACTTTTTAATAATACTGGCTTGGGAAAATATTTAATGAAGAAGAACCCTTGGCAATTATAGCAAAACTAAAAATAAATGAATGGGACATGATTGAACTAAAAAGTTTCTATACCGCTAAGGGTACAACAACTAAAGCATACAAACAATCTTCAGAATGCGAGAAGATATTTGCACGCTACCTATCTGACAAAGAGCTGATAATTAGAATCTAAGAACTCCAACTAATCAACAAGAAAAGACCAAACAACTCTATTTATAAGTGGGCAAGAGACATCAACAAAATTTTCTCTGAAGAAGAGAGATGAATGGCCAAACAAACACAAGAAAAATGCTTATCACTCCTAATCATCAGAGAAACACAAATCAAAACCACCCTGAGATGTCATGAAACCCCAGTCAGAACAGCCCACATTACAAAGTTCTAAAGGTACAAGTGCTGGCATGGATGTGGAGAGAAGGGGACACTTTTGCCCTGTTGGTGTGACTGCAAACTAATACAGCCTCTATAGAATAAGCATAGAGAATCTTCAAAGAACTAAATGTAGACCTTTGATCCTACAATCCCATTACTTCTCATATCTTCTCAGAAGAAAAAAATCATTTTATCATAAGGATAATACTGCTAGAATATTTTTATTGCAAATCAATTAACAATTGCCAAATTATGGATTAAACCCAAGTGCCCATCAACTCACGAATGGATTAATAAAATGTGATAACAATTGGATACTATTCAACCATAAGAAAAGATGAGACCTTATGTTTTTTATATTTACCTGGATGGAGTTGAAAAACATAGTAAAGTATCACAAAAATGGAAAAGTATCTAATGTATGCAATACTATTATAAAATCAGGAGATAAACAACCATACCCCTACATGAGAGAAAAATAAAATCAAATTCAAGTCAGGGGAGGGAGGAGGAAGGAAATAGGAGAGGGGAGGAGGGAAAAGTGAGGGAAGAGGAGCAAAAAGGAAAAAGGCGAGAGTATCAGAAGGGGGGAGGGGAGGACAGTGGAGGATTGGTAAACTCTTACCTAAGTGGCTAGGTGAAGGGTTCAATTACAACTTAAACTTTACCTAACAAACACAAACAATATAAACTAATCATTTGTACCTTGATAATAATCTGTAATTAAAAAATAATTAAATAAATAAATAATACACATAAAAAAATAAACTAATTTTGATATCAAATTTTCTTATTATCCCTCAATTGAACATTAAATAGATATAGGCAAAGATTAATCTAAACTCGAAAGCATCCCACTGTAGATTACAGATTGGGGAACTAGAGTCAGAAAATACAGAATTTTCTCCTGACCTTTGTATATACGTATAACCATCCCATCCCTGTCTGCTTTTCTATTCTCAAAGGAATCTGGAAAGAAAATGAATACAAAAGCTAAATGTTATGATGTATTATTAAAATAATGAATGACCATTATGCAATTAATCATTGTTCTGATATATAAAATAAATGTTTATCAAGAAAATCATAAGGAGATTATTTTAGGATAAATAAGCTTACTGCTACAATAAGAAACCATGTGGAATCAAGACATACACACAAATTAACATCATTCAGACACAAGAGTTTTGCTTTTCCTTCAGGCTAATGGAATTGATTTTATGCACAGTGCTCACCTGATAGCTCTATTAGCCTTTTTTTTTCCTTTCTAGAAATGAGTGTGACTGGCGCACGAGTGAAATCAAATAAAAAAAGGACCATTGACCCTGTTGTGGCTTGACAACTGTGACACAGAACACATTCTACTCACAGACGTGGAGCTTTGTTTTCGTCTCATGAGGCCTTCTGAGCTGTCTCTTTGACTTAATTGTTTCTTTGGGGAGTAAGAACTGATAGTTGACCATGATTTGTGTTGATTTTCAATAAAGTGACTGCCAGAGGTATTTAAGCTGAAACATCTGCTTGACAGCTTTATTGGCACCAGTGTATGTGACACTAATAAAGAAATGAAAAAGAGATTTCCCTCTATTGTGCATTTTCTCCATTTTCTTTGGCAGGTGGATTTCAAAGTTCTGCAATAGTCAAGCTAAGCCTGCTTCTACGTCATTCTTACAAATAACCATTTACTCACTTAGTTCTGGCAAGTCAGAGAGTGTTCTTAGTCACTTTGCTTGCTTAGACTATGAGCCAGGTGGATGTGAGCTTTGTCCTTGTTTTTAATATTATCCCTTACTGGTTATTACACTAAAACAAAAATATGCTTTTTTGACAGTGAGAGGCAAAATAAATGAATAAATAAATGACCGTGGGATTCAAAGTATTTAAGAACTTTTTGTTTTACTTTCAGAGAAAAAATATTTTTTAAAAATCTCTTTCAAAATTACCATGACATGTATGGGGGAATAATCTAACATAAAGGGAAGGAATGTGGGAAGGAAGAGGGAAGGAGAGAAGGTGAAAGAAAGCATGAAAGAGGAAGGTAGTAGCTGAGAAATAGAAGCAGAAGGTATTTAGTAGACGTGGGGGGTATTTGTCTGGGGTTGCAGCTATTTATGTAAGTAAGAGTTTAAAAAAAAATCCTTAAGATTTTTTAGACTAGTCCAAGTTTTGTATGACTTTCTGACAAAGCCAAGCTGCCAATTCCTAGATAATGTATTGGATATAAAACAGCCACAGATGCCTACTTCAATGGAAACTTCTTGATAGAAGTAGCTACAATAATGTCAAGACTAATATTGGCATAGCATAAATATGATAGATATGGTTTAGGCCATAAAATGTCAAAATTAAATAAAAATACTAGTGTCATCCAAATTCAAATACATGTTATCGAACTTCTTTTGGTTACTGAATTGCTAAAACAAACTTATAAGCTCATCTTTACTCTGCTCTCCTTTTTTACTTTATAATCAATCCATATTTGATCCCTTTAAGTTGAGCATGTTTTTCACTGGGAACCAAAATTAGTTTTTTCAGCAGACGTAGCAGTGATTATCTTTGATTCAAGTGTGTTGTGTATGAGATCAGCAATTCTTTCAGACTGCACTCCTTATAAAATACTAAAGGCACAATATGATAAAATGTTCAAATAACTGGCACATAACCTTTGTAATGTGAACGTATCTACTGCTTTAACAACTCAGTTGTTGAGTGCCAGGCAGCAACACACATGAAAATATAAAACTTTGTACACTCAGATGTTACCCACGAGTCCGAACTTCACTTAGTTAATTAAGTTTCTATTAGGGGTGGAGATTCAGTATAATATAGACAACTATCTTTTAAAAAACTTAGACATATGAATATAAAGAAAATATTGTGACCAAGAGAGAAAATGTATACCAAGGGAAAAAAAAATTCTTCCGATATGTGTAAATGATGGGGAAATTGTTCTTACTCTAATGTACCAATGATATTTTGCAGGGGAAGCTACTGCAAGTCACACCTATAAAGAAGCTCAGGTAGGACTGAATTTGAAACTCAATTCATTCCTATGCAATCGATTTATCTTAAATTTGGAGGCACATTCTTCCTCCTAGGGAGAAAAAAATCTTCAAACTTTTAAACTTGTACACACAGCCTGCACTATTTCTATAGCTCATCGTATATTGCCAGATTTCACAAGTTACTATCATAACAAAAGCAAAACTTCTTTTTGAAAACATATCATCTACTTTAAATGGACACATAGTATTTTAATTAAAGAATATATAGCTATTTCATATACAATTTTTTTTCTATTTGCAGAATATGTTCTACATATAAGGCAAAGGTAATGCCTAATATTCCTTTAGGTGAATTATTTGGATATATTCATTTTAGATTAAATATTATAATATGAATGTTTTAAAGTATTTTATTAGTTCTGTTTCATATTCTAGAAAGGTTGGAGTGCTCTTCTTTTAATATGAAAATTCCCATAACTCCTGTTTTTATCAATGCTGGAGTTTAAAATATTTACAAACTCAGAAAGAAAAAAAACCCTGATTTTTAGTGCATTTAGATTATTATTTGCATGCCTTTTATTTATGTATGAATTTAGGCATTTCTTAATATATTGACAATATATAATTATTTTTCCCCTAGTTGCCTTGCATATTCTTTGCTCATTCTTAGTAAAGGAATATGACATTTTATCACTGACTAATTTGTCAGTGGGTCTAATTTCCTATATTTAATAAAATAGGTTTTTCCATCAGATTTCTATACATTATCTCTTTTCTTATATTTTTTCTGATGCAAACACACTGGATAACTTAATAAAAGTCATGGATTCTTTTCTTAGGAAGAAGTAGTGATCAAAAATTTTATTTACAGAAGTTAAAAATCTCATGACCCACCTGAGTTCATTAAGGAATTCTGAATACCAAAGAGATGTTTTCCTTATCATCTCTTTAGTGCTCTGCCTGTGGGACTCTCTTCCCAGTCAGGCTTGTGTAAATAGCTACCTTTTTATTATCTAGTTTATTTTGTTTATTTCTAATCATTTTTCCTTATGTTCACTTATTCATGAAATTATTGTTATTATATCATGTGAATAAATTCTCTCTTTTTTCCCCCTAAAGTAGTTAATCAGCTTCATTGCTCTGTGAGAAGAAACTTTTAGTGGGTATGGGTGACACTTCTACATTTATTATCTATCACCTACATTTTTAATTTTTCCACTTGTTGTGAAGGGATGGAACAAACTCGGAATGTAACTTTCTCAGTACTTGATACACCAAACTGTAGAAACATAACTAAAATGGCCAAAAATTTAAATAACACGACTGACAGAGTTTATTTTTGAACTATGTGTTAAGTACAGTAAAAAGTACTCATAGAGCATCTACAACACTTAACCATATTATAAATGAAAAGGAAATATAAGAAATTCAAACCAGTAAATATACAGGTCCAATTATCTGAGCACAATGCAGCAAAACCATAAATTGATTCCAGTGGTAAAAAGCTAAGAAATATAAAAATAATAAGTATTCTCTTACATCAAAAAGGAAATCTAGAAAACATTATTTATAAAGTTCTTAGAATAATGAAACAATTAGAAAGTATAAATTATAGTCAAAGTCATCCTTAAAGTCAGATTTGTTTTAGAAATCTTCACAATGGTATATGTACAGTAAATGCAGTCTCTAAATAATATTGCAATGAAATGTCTTATGACATGGCACAATTTACAATTTTCATGCGAAAGCCAGTTAAAAATATTATTTACAGTAAAGGTCCAAGTTTTTTTTTTAAATAACTGTCTAAAATTAATATTTTACTATAAAATGTTACACGGAAAAGTAAATGAATGATGGTTTTCTTCACAGAGTGAAGTTACAAATGATTCTTTTTCCATGAAGAGTATATTGTTAATTTCTCTTCTAAAGATACTATTTTTTAAAAAGAAGCAAATCTGAAGGATAGCAATAAAAAAAAAAATAAAACCAGAGGCAAATGCAGAAATACATGAAATAATAAATTTTGAAAGAATGTGTGTGTAAGTCTGAATGCGTGTTGTTTTTCTGCCCTAAATGTGGAAAATGGAGGACAAATTGCTGACCTTTTGTGGGAACAGTTTACTGGCCTTCCCCAGAGACAGAAAAAAAGGAGGGGTAGGATAAAGAGCAACAGGACAAGAATGAGAAGAAGGAAGAGTGTAGCTGACAGAATGCAATTTACTAGCATCATGTACAATTATAAAATCAAGAGCCACTATAGAAAGTAAAAGTATATACTTAGTGAGATGCGTCTGAGAAATTCTGAACTGGATGGACACTTTCATGGCAAAAACGATAAATTTCTGAGCGAGAAATACTCTCATCCTGACTAAAGGAAGGTCTATCGTCAGATTTGTCACGGTCGTGGCCCTCAGACTCTGCCACAAGAACAAATGAATGAATTATATTTCCTTTATATTCTCTTTTAAAAGATGATTTGTTTTGATATGCGTATCTGTCATTGCCATGCAGTATCTGAAATTATATTTAATGTTTGATACTCTTTGAACAACCACATAAGGCTGGTGTTACTGATTCCATCTTATGAATAAGGGAATCAGGCTCAAAGATGTTCAGCACCTTCTTCAAGGTAACACAGGTTCTAAATTGAAATACTAATTAAATAAAAATCGAGTTTTCAGAAAGCCCAAAGCCACTGTTGTCCTTGCTATTGTTTTCTGCTTCATAAATATTTCTCTTCCCCTCTATTTTCTTTCCTATATCACATATTAAAATTGATCAGGACGTGTATGGAAGTATCAGTGTCTAATGGGCACACACCATCTAAACTTTGCTGATAGAAAAGGGTCTTTTTCACTGTTAACATAAAATGTGAGCTAATATAAAAATGTTATTTTTAAGTTATAAATGTATCTCTGCATTTGTACAAATAATATTTATCATTGAAGACACAGGTCAGGTTTCATAATTTTCAAAATGGAGTTCCATACCCAATATCCACGTCCTGACTTCTCAGTCTCTTTTTAAAATTATTACAAGTCTCTTGGATTATTTAGAAAACTTTTCCTATGTGAACATATAGTGTCTACATCATCAGTTAATATTTTAAATATTTCATTTTTTTATCTGGACTCCTTAGGGAGAGAAACTTGGCTTTGGCAAAGCCTTAGTTCAGCGCTGAGCCATGTTCACACCCTCCCCCATGGTCATGGACTGAGAGGTATTCTTCAGGATACAAACACTGGTGTATACACACTAGCATCTTTCTGAAAAACAATCTGGGTTTCCAAGACATGCAATTAGACAAAATGAAGTTCTGTTTGTCTGTGTCATTTCAGAGGCACTTACTGCTATAGACCTGTAAGCCGTCTCAGATGTGAAAAGGGTGTCTGCTATAATTGCCACAGATTAGATTACAGTTTTAATCTTTTTTAAAAAGAGAAAAAAATGCTAGTCTTGATTCATCCTATATGAGGAAGAATCTTTATGTAATTCAGTACTTTTATATGACATTTCTGTTTCAAAAGCAATTTAGTTTCTTTGTTGACCTTTTCATTAATGTTAATGTCTGATTTTTTTATATGAAAGGAAATGTAAAAGTCTCTTAATGGGCTTGGTAACGTCCATTATAAAATGGGATGAGAAGTCTGATACTTCAGAAATGAATATTTTTCTGTTAACAAAGTACATCTGACAAAAAAGAAAAAGATCAAAGAGGCAGTCCACTTTGTCAAAACTCTGGAGGTTTCAAACGGCAAATCCTTGGGGTTTACTGGACAGTGTGCACCTTAGCAGGATGCTGAGAGTCCCAGCCTTACAAACAAAGGTAACTAACAGACAGGTGCCTTTGAATGGGGGAGCTATGTCTTCTGTGGGAGGTCCACTGTGTGTCATACCTCTGTAAGTCATTCTAAGCCACAGTGAGTCTCAGGCTTAAGGGAGGAATCCTGCCAATTCTTTGTGTTATTTTGTTCTCTCTCTCTCTCTCTCTCTCTCTCTCTCTCTCAATCATATCTCATCTCTCCCTTTTCCATCTATGCCTCTTTGAAATGATTTCATGCCTCGTTTTCTCGTAAAGGCTATAACCCACCTGAATTTGAGTAATACAGAATTAGGAAAAGACTAAATGTCCAGGGGAAAATAGTGAAATATAATTCTAGGTGTTCCCATCTAAGATCTTAATTCATCCTTATGCCCACCCTAATCTGACTTATAGAGGTGATACCACCAACCTCCACATGAGGAAAGAGAGCTCCACAGAGCAAGAATGCTCAGCCTTCCCCGGTGGCTTTGGGATTTGATGTAAAGGAGAAATGGCACATAGCTCAGCCCTTGCTCCTTCAATTAAACTGTATTGTCTTTGATTATTAACCTCAGTAGATCCTTTTAATCAATGAAGTGAATGTTTGTGTATTTCTAACTTAAAAGAGATCATTAAGTATAAGGCGTTACAGAAGAGAACATCATTGTCTGGCAACAGATTATTTTCAGCTGATTCAATAGATGCTCACTTTCCCTTAGAGATGCTTTGTGGTAATTCTTGTCCTATCTTCCCAAGAGAATACTTTATTTCTCCTATTTTAATATGTTCATCAAGCAGAGAAGAGAGTGCAGCCCATGGAAAATTAGTTACTGCATTACCCAGGGTTAATGTTGAGCTGCACACCAGAAACTTCTTCAACTCACCATTGTGAAGGCGTCAGGCTGAAGAAAATCAATTAATGTATCATTTCCATTCCTAGAGAGAATCCTTTCTGCCTTCTCCATAATGCCACTATTAATAAAGCAGGCACATTAAGCACCACCACATTAAGCTGGGGGTGAAGAGAAAGAACAAGCATAAAAGCTTGTACAAAAAAATTTCCAAAAGAAAAAAAAAAAAAAGCACAGAACGAGTCATTCAATATTACTGCCCAACACTATAACTCAATGCAAACTTACTATATGTAGCTGGTTTAGGTGTGGGGAGGGGAGAGAGAGAGAGAAATTACAGTAATTCTTGTGCACATATTTCTTTCTTGCTTTTGTTTGAACAGTGGAACTCTACATCCAAATGCAACAGAGGGTAACTGATTCACTCTGCATATACATCTCGAACTGCCACTGCTGACAGAGTCTTGAATGGATGCAAAATTTTCCTAATGTGATCTATATGGAAACACAGTATCTGCCTCTTCTCTGCCCAGCTCCTCCACTAAGAGTATTCATCTATTCCCTACTGAATGGCACCTATCAGAAAAAAGGAACATGAATATTAACTAATCTTATTGGACACATTTTCTATGTCAAGCCCTGTTCTGAACCTCACGTGGGTTATTTTGTGGAATTCTTGCTCCAACTCTGTGAGGCAGGATCATTTATTATCTTCATTTTACAGAGGAGAAAGTTGAGATGGGTCTCAGAGAAGTAACTTGCCTAGGATTGTAGAGCGAGGAGTGGCAGGGCAATATCTGAATGTAATGACTGAAATGTAACAACCTGGTTTCAGAACCTGCTTTCTTAGCAATGAATGATATCTGGCTTTAGTAAGTCAATCTATTAGTCCCTCTTTATTTTTGCATATTGCAGTATGAGCACACAAGGGTAAGTGGACTCTGCCTTTGACTAGAAACTCAAATACAGAAGCTTCATACGATTAAACTAGCCCCAAACCAGTGCATCCTCCAGGATGATAGGCATCCTCCAACAATTATGTATAAGTGAGTTCTGCAACTTAAAAGAAAATTAAATGACTGCATAGGAATTATTTTATCGATAGATAATCGAGTGTTGAAAATAAGGTGACAAAGTCCCTGGAAGAGGATTATCAGAGCACATTCCCTTTTGCAGGGTAGCTCTGAATAACAAGGGAACAGAAACGACCTGGAGTGTGAATTGAAACCTGAATGAATGTGGATTAAGAAAATATTGGGGGATTTGTTTTTTAAAAGCCAGCTTTTGGAGCTTCCTTGCCCTCTAGGTTCTAGATAAAGTCAGGAGAAAAATACCAAAGGCAGAAATTAGACTATTCAATTCTTCTCAAGCACAAGCCATTCTGTCTCTTCTTCCATAATCTTCACTTCTTAATCTGAGATGGTGAGATTCTTCTTAGATGGATGGAGTGTTTGTCTCAGACATCCTTTGCCGGTTTCTATCTATGGATCCACAAAACGGAACGTTCCTCTTCCAAAAGAGTATGATCACCCAAAGGACATGGGAGGCTGCTTTAGGTTACCTCAGTTCACATGACGGCAAACTAATACAAAAGGAGGATGGAGGTCTTTGTTTTTTGTTATTATTTCTAGTTAAAAACCGAGCCTGAAATGCACCAGTTCTCTCAGCAGGCATGGATTGCTTTAAAGTTCTGTTGCAATCTGTACAATGTAAAATAGCATACAACTCTAATTTGCAACCAGCTGTATGAAGATAGTAAAAATGTTCTAAGATTTCAAATCAAATGTTCAGGTTAAAGATGGCTAACTTGCCCTGAGGTTGAATTGATGACTTTTAACAAAAGAAGATAAAGGATGGGGAAGCAGGTTATGAAAACCATATGTAATTCCTGCTAATTTGAAGTTATTGGTGCTTTTTTCCAATATAATTTCACCAATCTTTTTTCCAACTGTGAGAGAACAAGAGGAACATTTATTTCTCATTTGATTTCCTGCAAGGCACTCGCTTGTAAATCGAATACTCTACATGAGATTTTTAAGACTTCAGGAAACAAAAAGCAAAGATAGAAAAAAAATGAAGTATAAATTGCCATAAAAACTAAGCATTTTGAACACAAAGACATCTATCGAAAAATTAAGCACACACACACAAACACACTGGGACTGAGACTGACTTTCTTTTCTATTGGAATTCGCTAGAAAATAAAACTCAACACAAATTTCAGGGAGGTCCTGATTCTACAAGGAAGAGAATGATCACAAGATAAATTAAAAGAAGTTTAAAATCATTACATAATATAAATATTATTAAAATGCCTTACATTTTTGATACGTAAAATAACATGGCAAACATATTTTCTTCATCTGTAATTTTATTGCAAATAACTGTGGTAATTATTATCAAAAACATTTTTTGAAATTGTGTTAAATCATTTATTTTCTGAGAATGTATTTCATTTAATATACAAAATATTAACTAAGTAATAATAAAACTTGTTTTTACCATCCCAACACTTTTTAATTTAGTCTCCAATTCCATATTATTTGGTTAAATAAGAGATTCTAAGTTACAATATATAGACATCCTCCAACAATTATGTATGATAAGTGAGTTCTTTAACTTAAAAGGAAATTTAAATTACTACATAGGAATTGTTTTATTGGTAGATAATCAAGTGTTGAACATAAGGTGACAAAGTCCTGAGAAGAGGATTTTCAGTGGGCATTCCCTTTTCCAGCAGAGCTCTGGATAACTAGGGACCAAAAAGTCCCTAGTTATCCAGAGTGTGGATATGACCTTGAGTGTGAATTGAAATCTGAATGTGGATTAAGAAAACATTGGAGAATTTGTATTAAAAAATCCAGCTTTATCTACTATTAAATTTTACTTACATGACTGTTGGTTAGTACAGTAAGTTGATCAGCTGAGTATAGTTGGGATGGTAATTATCTTCTAGGGTGTTGAGACACATACAGGTCAAGAAATAGGTGGTATCATTAATAGGCTGACAGTGTGTGCATGTGAGACAGCAAGTCAAGGATTTTCACCTGGCTATCCATGCACTTGAGCTAGCAACAGGTGATTTCTTGGGCAAACTTGAATTGTTTTCACAACCCAATGGCAATGTTTCTCATATATTCAATATACTCTGTGTTTTTTAAATTTTTTTTCTCTAATATTCCTTATCTGAATTTTTATGGTGGGTTAGCATGTGGTTCACAAAATTATTGGTTCACAAAATTATTCACGTACTTTTTCAAGATTAGTTGTCTGTGTTTGAAAGAATGACTATAACTTTGAGCAGACGTCAGACTATAGAGGCATGCCCAAAAATTCAAGATTAGCTATGGTACAGGGACTTTCCTTTTCACCTTTTTCTAATTTAACAGCATATCTGCTAAGGATTCCCTTATCAAGGTCAAAGACACTCCTCAGAGTTAGGGTATGACTAATTATAACAGAATAAATTTAATATTATTAGTATATTAAATAGAAGCACATTTCAAACATCCACAAAAGTGACTTTGATACTAGCAAATATAATGGTAATTTTGGAATTATTTTTATTTGATTATGTACAATTCTGAAAAGTTAAAAAAATAAGGTCTTCAATTTTTTTTTCTTTTGTAGTGGTAAATTTACTTTCTTCTCATTGTTTTTGGACAGATAATAAAGAATAATCTTGCAATCTCTGAATTTAATTACTGCAACCCAAGTCTATCCAAGCACAAACAGAAGTTAATAGCAATGTTTATCAACAAATAGCATCAAGGAATATGTAAGTGTTGAATCTTTGAAATAAGACTAAGAAAACTCAGGTTATAAAAGTGCTAAATGAATCAGATCTCAAGTAGAATTACAATAAATTTCAGAAGCGGCTACTGTTCAGTGAATTATTTGCAATATTAAACTGTTCTTCAAACTGTGCTTATATTTAAATTTATTATTGACAACCTCCCTGTGCCAGATAATATACTAGATTTCTGAATATTAAAGATTAATACACCATAGTTTTTTTACTTCATGGAGCTCAAATTCAAATGCAGAGGATACTGTAGAGGTGAAAAAAAAATTAAATAAAGTCATATAATGCATCTAAGGAGAGAGACAGAGATTAAACAAGCCTTGGGCAAAACTTAAGAAGGGACCACAAAGTCGTAGAGAAAACTGAAGATAAAATTCAAACTGGATCCTACATAATGGTGATTTTGCAAGTAGATAAAATACAGTGTAGTAATGTACGTGGAGAGGAAAGTTCATAGAGAGGAAAAAAACTCTATCTATATCCAGAGATCCAGAAATAGAAAAAAATACACTGCATTGCTGAATAGTTGTGGACAAGTGAGCTCTAGTGCAAAAAAAAACAAACAAAAAGTTTTAATGGTGATTACCAGGATTTTAACCTGCAGAAGAGGTTTTTGAATCAGAGTATAAAGATTAGAAAGAAGTAAGGAGTTTGTATGTTATCAAGAAGAGACAGGGCACCACAGAGATTTTCTTATCAAGGGGGTATCACAGATTTGTTCTTGAAAAGGACAGCCTGGACACACTTAACAAAAATGAAGCTTGCCAGCTACCCCCATATAGCTCTTGAAAGGAGGAGAAGACGTTTAAAAAAAATAAAATTAAAACCTCTATCATGTCTTATGGGACACAACAAATATTCAGCAATTATTCTCATTATGCTTTTACAATTAGGCCATGAAAACTATATTAGCTATTGCCTCACTTGAATTGGAATATCCATTTCCATCCACTCCAATAAAATAGTTTAATCCAAAATAAATAGGGATTATATGTGTAATTCTAAGTCAACAATGTATTAACAAGTGGATTTTTTTAAAAAATGAGTATGTTATCCTTTCTCTCCATAATCAAAAAAAAGGAGAAAGAAATCTTTCATTCTTGTATATTTTCCTGTTTAGAAAAAAAAAAGTATTATCACTAATCACTCACATAGAATTACATGTGAAAACTATACTATACTTGTTTTGTAATCATGTTCAGAAAAGAGATACCATAATTATAAATTGTGGATTATAAGGAAGGATCCAGTATAATGGCAGGTTTCTTGTGAAAAAGAAATAATAATATATTATTAACCAAGTCAAAAAAATTTAAGAGTATAAGAAAAATTACTCTAAGCTACTCTGCCTTACACATGGAGTATGATTGATCATTGGACTATGTATAATTTTTAATAAGTGCATTGAAATATAGAAATGAGTTAATACACAAAGAGATATGCCCTGTGTTGTTTCACAGAATGATATTGCCTATTTACAACTCTTCTGGTAAAGATCCGAGAATGACATGTCTATATAAGAAATGATCTTTTTTTGAATGAAAGAAGAGTGTCCGTCATAATATAGTATGAAGAATAAATAAGGATTAAAAAGTGAAATGGCTGAACATTTCTACTTGTACACATAATTGAAAGCAAATCAAAGGATTGTGTTTTAGTTTTGCTTACTAATAAGTCAGCTCACAAAAATTAAACATTAAATGGAAAGAGCAACATATTAAAACTTTAATGGAATTTTAAAGTAATATGTTTATCTACAAAGCATTATATAATAACAAGTTCTCCTTTAGCTGAAAGTAAAACAATTTTACATTTAAAGTTAATTTCTAATGATATGATCTAAACAATTGCAGAAGTTAAAAAAAGAAAAAACTAATTTAAACCCTCTCTTTTGCTCTACTTGCTTAAAATTTTTGCCATGTTTTAACCTAGCATTAAAATGAGTGTATTACATGAGGCACTGAACTATTGGGTATGGCACAAGAGACTTAATAATCCATACCAACTTATGAACCCTATAAAATGCCAAACCATTAGCAAAATCCTGCCATTCTAAGAGATAGGATGTGTATTAGTAATAGATAAAGTGAGAGGCAGTTGGTCTCTCTACATATTTTGATATTTCAATACCATGTTGTGATGTTTACTCCTGATATCTTCAAATTGCCTCTTGTCCAGAAGACTGCAATCTGTCTCAACCAGTGAAAATATTACCATTTGGTAGCAAATAGAACTTATCCACAGGTAGTCCTTGAGGTTTTCAATTACACAGAACTGCAATTCACTGCCGTTTATAGGTCTTCCTTGGAGGTCTGCTTTTACTGTGATTTGTGGAATCAGCTACTGATATTCAAAATAGTTAAACTACCATTTCTAATACAGACTCTGACTTATGATTTCATAAACCTACAGGACAAGTAACTGAGAATGGCTTGTTCATGAAGATAAATAATTTAATTTTTAATAATCATGCTAAAGGAAACATATTCCACATTAAAAACAACACACATACTTCTCAATTTTCTTTATTTAAAAAATATGGGGAGGAGCCAAGACGGCAGTCTGTAGCCAGCTTTCTGCAGATGCTCCCGTCCAGAAGTTAAAGGACAGAAATTTAGCAAGAAAGCCAACGGTTTGGAACTGAGCCAAAAGAGAAGGTCGAAGAATGCATATCAACCCTGCTGGAGCGATCTGAGACCCCAAGGATACAAATAAAAGGTACAGAGCACATCACAAAGCGGACAGGAATCTCCTTCCCCATGAGAGCGGCTTGCAGTATACGCCATACCTCCATAGAAACAAGTGACCAGAGTTCAGATGTTCTCCCACTCTACCCCACGGGAGAGACCCTCTAAAAACCGGACCTCCTTCCCCTACTAGGGTGCCATGGCACTCTCCTGCCAGGTATAAAACTGTATAAAAACTGTATATATTCTCTACCTGTAAGTTGGAACTCCCGGCATTCCCCTCCACTCTCACACTGAGGTCTGGAAGTCTGTCCCCCATGGAGTTCAGATTCTTGGACACTTTCTCGACGGGTGTGGACAGGGTGCAGGGTGTTGCCGGTCTGTGCTGTTTTCCCAGCTCAGGAGTGGTGAGATGAAGTGAGCTGAGAGGTGGCAGAAGTGGAGAGGTGGGCCCCTGAGACACCAAGCGGCAGCGCTGAGAAAGCTTTGCTAATGTTCGGATGCACCTGGCCCTCAGGGGATGGCAGCTGAGACAAAGGGCTGAATCTCACAGACTGAGTCAGGACTATTAGCAACCCAGTGTCTCTTCCACAGGGCAGAAATTCTGCAAACTTGTTCTGTTCTATCAGCTTTTTCATCTACTTTACATCAATCAGGGACAGGGCTGGAACTGAGTGAATCACCCCAGCCCCTATCAAGTACCAAGGTTGTCAGGCCTTACCGCCCCCTTGCCAACACCAACATAACTGGAGGACTGGCTGAGGAGCCACACAGCCCCGTGTGACCTAGGCAGGTGCAAACCTCTAGAGCATCTGCTCATTGGAGGAAACTGAATTACAGTCCCGAAGGGTTACCAGAGACTGGGTGTGACAGAGGGGCAAGGCGGGGAAAGAGGCATCAACCTTCCCAGGCTAATTTACTGGCTGAGGGGGCCCTCCTGAGCTCACAGAATCCTGGAGTGAGTTATACTAAAGCTGCCAGCAGACTCCTGCTATCTAGCCAATAGAGACTTTTCAACTATTTGATTTAAGGTTGGTACTGGCTGGGACAATTGATTGGGACCTCTTCTTCTGGGCCAATCAATCGAGGACTTTCCAACCTTGTACACTGGGTTTGTGGTAGTGGGAAGGTTTGATTTTCCTTTTCCAATTGTTGTAGAATTGTTGTGGGGG
>CAUYRH010033543.1:0-29536 GCA_963574655.1 Perodicticus potto | reverse complement strand
CCGGGGGGAAGGTGAATGAGTGCATCAATGAATGGACACAGTTCATCCATGGAATTCAGGCCTAGGAAATTCACAAGAAACTGACCTAGGCATAGGAAATGGGGGTTCCACATTGAGTCCCAAGTGTAAAGTGAAGGAGACACCAAGGTACAAGTGTCTCCTCAGCAGTTGTCCAGCCTTTTTGGCTATTGGAGCCTCTGGTGGGCGTGAAAAACAGGATTCTTGATAAAGCTGCTTTAAGATACACATAATTTTATGGGTTTGCTACACCCATAAAAGTATGTGTATCTTAAAGTAATTTTAATTGCTAAGATTACTAAGTGTAGAACTGAGAGAATCCCAAGGATTTGTCTGTGATATTAGTTGTTGTCCAGCTCAAATAATGCAAAATGTTTCCCCTTGTCAGATATAATAATATAATCTATTATTTAAAAATCTACACAGTTAAATACAATTAGTCAACATTTCCAGATTTGGATTTAAGATAACTAGTCAGGGCTCTCTCCCAGATGTGCACCTGAGTGTACCTGTTATAGTCGGTGAATATCAGGTTCACTTCATACCTACTTCGATTTCAGAAATGACTCGAAGGATTGTGTACCATGATTAGGAGACTAAAACTATTGTAAAAAAAGTTATTTCAGTGTTTCTCAGATAACAGCAACAGCACTTCAATAACAAAAACAAAACTTTAAGACCACTGTTTGGCTCCCTCCCACTCCCTTCCCTGAATAGCATTTACAGTTGGCTTTTGAGAAAAAATAAACACATTTGTAAGAAAATGTTTGGCTTCTTCGCAGTCCTTTCCTCTTTTGTCTTTCAACTCTTTTACTAAGGCTATAAAAAGAGAGAAAGTAGACATAAATATTTTTAATTTATATATTTTTTACACTTCAATTCTTAGTTTACCATTTGAGTTTTTCACTCTGCTTTTATTATTCATTCTTCTAGACTGTAAACTACCTCACACCCTATCACTAATTGTCATGGAATACAGAGTAAAGTTCTTATGATCAGCACCTGTTACAGTCATGGAACCTCTGATGCCAACCTCAGATCTGTTCCAGATTCCATTTGCGTCCATGTCACCTTCCTGGCAGGGCACTG
Organism: Perodicticus potto; assembly: GCA_963574655.1. Classification (NCBI taxonomy): domain Eukaryota; kingdom Metazoa; phylum Chordata; class Mammalia; order Primates; family Lorisidae; genus Perodicticus; species Perodicticus potto. Next base: position 28,429 of record CAUYRH010033543.1, on the reverse strand, counting down.
CCCTCTGAGGCTGCATGTCTGACCCTCTGTCTCAGCATCAAACACGCAGCTCCTGCCTGCTTGAGTGACCAGCTGGGTTCAAGAAGGAGCTGGAACCTTACACTTGACAGCTACTGGATGAATGTGCTCCTTCTGTATAGCTGAAATATGTCACTGTTGAACATTTGGTGCAATTTAGTAGCTTAAAGGCTGAGAATTCACATTGGTGATATTTAAGCAGATTTTAGCCTCATTGGCTTACTCCCAAGAATTGGGTAACATGTTATAGTTTTTGATGATTTGTTGGTTATTTGTTATTCTTTTAAATTCCCAAGGAATGAGCAGAATATCCAGTGGGAGCTTTGACGTGGGCATTAGACTTAGCAGTCACTTTCATGGGCTATCAGCCGTGGCGTATCACATTAAAACCCCAAAGGCAGGCCAATCTTGGGTCAGAATTTGCCCCAGATAGAAGAAAGCCCTATTGGTAAGGAAAGACTACATTCAAAAGAATTCTTGGCTTAAAATGTAAGGTTTGAGAATCTCTGGTGTGTGTTAGGGAACAGGTAGTGTTTATTGAAAATAAAAATTTGCTGCCACAGGAAATCCTAGGGATTATCAGGGCTATGGTAATTCAGCTCTGGGAAATGATGGTCAAAAATTTTGCTGAGTATTTTGCAACAGTTGTCACCTGAGCTAAGTAAGGATCAACTTTAACTTGTGTTTGAAATTAAATAAACATACGAACCCAGGAGTAGAATATTTCTTCTTTAAAGTGTATCTTGAGCTTTTACATTGTCTGAACCCTGGATTATCATGTATTTATCCTAAATTACTTTCTGGTAACACTGAAGATGAAGTATCTTCTCTTTTTTTCTTTTTAGATGTTAAAATCCATTGTGCATGAAGAGTAGCTAACCTGACCACATGGGATTTTAGAACTCCACTAGTCAGAAGCCACTTTTAGAAGCCACTAGTAAGAAGCGAGTGTTTTACGTCTATTTACAAAAAAGGAAGTAACAAGCTTCTTGAGGTTGGAGTTCCAACTCTTTTTGCTACAGGCTTGTACTTCAGCTTCCTTTTCTGCTTAGTCATTGCTTTAACTCCCACTCTGAGATTAATTGCATGACCCTTAGAGATGAATGATCTTCTGCTTAATCTTAGCCAATGCAATCTGGACAACCTCAGGTTTGGTGAGGCTCCTCTTGGGTGGTTTTCATTTGTTTTAAGAACATTAAAGTATCTCATAAATCTATATTTATTATATTGGTGAGTAATCTACTGTAATTAAATATGAAATGCTGAAGACAATGTTAAGGTAACACTGGGGTCACGAACCTCTTTTTATGGTGGTTTCATGGCTACAAAAATACTCTGGAATTTGCTTTTGTCTTTGTGTCTGGATCTGTTTAACATCACAGAGCACCCAGCAGCATCTCATTTTCAGAAGGGAACTTTGTATTTTAAAATAATAATGAATTTTTTATAAATATACAATGCTTATGAGAAGAAAATTTTAGAAAGAATTTGGTTAACAATACTCTCATTTACTGTAATGTGTTCACACTTAACCAGTATCAGAAAATTCTGTAAACCAGCTGTAAAGAGTACAGTCTCAAGAATATCCAGATTTGAGCTACTCTTACTAGTTTTCAGACTGAGACCAAACTGGAGATGCAGAAATGAGGCTGTCTAATTAAAAAAAAAAATCAGCTTAAGTTCCTGGATTTGGAATTTATGATTAGAAAGGAATGTCACAACGGTGCTAAAATTGACCTTTGCAGCATTGCCAGGGAAAAAGGATCTTAAATTAATTTTGAAACAATAAGTTGTTCTTAGATCAATTCAAATGATAAAAAAGGATAAAGTGCCCTAGCATTTTATACTCATTTATGAACAAAATCAATGTCATCGGGTAGTCTTTTTTTTGATAACTGAAGTAGTTACCCAACCAATTGAAGAACACAGCTGCATGCTTTCAAATATGTTCTGGGATTCAGACTAGCAAAGCTCTTATTTCTTTGAATTTTCTGGGTTTTCAATATCTGCAAGATACATGGTCTACTCCCCTAAACACAAATAAAATAATGTGCTTTTGGACTTTATCTTCCATGAGGGAACTCTATTGTTTAAGTTAGTCTAATGAATAAAACAAAAACAAAATGGGCAAACTGAAGATAAGACAAACAATAGGGCATCATAGACAGCAATAAATAACTCTTACTTTGGGAGAAAATATACAGTAGGGGACAAACGAATTACCAAATGTAAAAAGAATAAGCACTGAATGCTTTTGATTAACTGGGAAAAAATATCACTTATCTTTGCAGTGAAATGTACTAAAAAACTATTCACTAAGAAATCTTAACATCAAATAAACCTTCATGCATCTGTACTTCACATCAGGGATATAAATCAAAGACATCTAAGAGTTTCTCATGCATATGATTCTATGGCAAGTTTAAAGATAAAGCGTCCCAAAAGTAGAAACCTTCTCTACCAACCTAAACACTATTTCTGTCAGCCCTTCAAATCAGCCTAGGAAAATTTAACTGAGTATTTTAAATAAAAATCTGTTGTAACACAGAAGAATCTATAATAAAATAGTGTTTGTTTAAAAAATGTGGTCTAGTTCTTTGACTCTATACATACTACTTTTAATTATTTTATGATTAAAGTAATAAATAATTGTGAAGCATACACACACATGCATAAACTTTGGGGAAAATGGAGTAAGACTAGTTCCATTCTAATGGCTCTAAGGAATAGGTGGCAGTGAGGTCAACCTGAAAAGCCACAGTCCTCATCTTCCACAGGATGACAAGAACAAAATGAAACCTAGGGAGACCATGCATATGGAGCATATTGCAAGTACAAGTTGGATCTATCAGGTGTAGAACACAAATGTCTTATCACTGTAATTGGGTAAATGAGGTGAAGGCTATGTTGATTAGTAGGATGTAAGCAGTCTAATTTGTACAAATAATCAATACATTGAATCCCATAATGGCATAAATGTATTCATGATCTATATACCAATTACTTAATAAAAAAATTAAAAAAAAATGAAACCTAGCACAGAAATAGTTTCTTAATGTATTATTCCCCTGATTTCTTAACATCCACTGTTTCTTTTTCTCTCTTCACACTTCTTGTTCTTCTTCTGATTTGAGCATATCCACCATTTCAAAACTAAATGAAGTGTTTGTAAAACTATGCAGGCAATGCCAAAATGCAACCACAAATTTGTTCCTGTTTCTATTCGGTTGACCTTGAATTTGCAAATCTCTAATTATGTTTCGAGTGATTTAGAAAGCTTAATAGGCCACTAGTAAGTTGTGCCACATTCTAATTCTGAAAATCCATGTATAATATAAAGAAAACATATCCATGTGTTTCTGACTAATTTGCCATTAAGCTTATTTTGTGAGGTCAGTTTCATGCCTAAAAAGTATTTAAAAGCCTCTTTAAATTTTCAAGCTTTAGCCAAGAGCAAAGTATCACAAACATGCATGCTAGTAAAAATGGACTTATCTTTGACAACCCACAGTAAAGGGCGTAAGTAGGTATGACCTAAAACCTCTCCAGGAAATATGTGGTCCTATTTTTTGCAAATATATAGCTTAATGCCTCTGTTTGCCTACATGAATGAGCTTGATGTATAATTATCACGTTAGAATAAAATTCTTACTCTGTTAACAGTTTACTTGTGTTTCCAAAGCTCAGCTATGATATTCTGGGAGAAATTTTGCACCGTTTCCCTATTCTCCATCTCACGTGCCTTCAGCAGATGTCTACAGCAATTGAGAGCAGCATGTGATTTTTCCATATAGTCGTGTGTTCCCAAAGAACAAACCCAAAGTCATGCTGCATCTGCTGTCTTCACACATGCACATCGTGTTCTCTCTTGGAACTGTGCACACTGACATCTTGCTTCAGGCTGGGAAGCCTCCTGGGGTGGGAACTTCGCTTCATATCTGGCATGTCCACTGATTCACTCAACATTTCAGAGACCATATATGTGTCACAAATTGAGCAGAAAATCCCAGTCTTCAAAATATATTCTTTAAATGAATTTTACTTTATGTCTTCAATGTTATTTTATGGTAGTTGTATTGAGTATTTATTTTCATAACCTTTTAGAAAGCCAAATGCAGTTCTTTATTAAGACCTATATTTAAACATAACCCTGTGAAAATTGCACAAACCACTTACAGCCTGTAGGTCACTGACTCCATTGACTGACAGCGTCTTTGTTTAGACAACATGATACGCTAACATAACCATTTACTGCATTTGAATATGATGTTGACAATTTGTGAAAACTATTTGGCTTTAAAACATCACTGTGATTTGAAGCAAAAGGCGAATCACTGGCCAATTTGCTTATTAAGTTCAAGTTTGTTCTGTGAACAACAAAAATGGTTATAGAACAGAGAAAGGCTAAGCAGATTTCGTGGTAGAAATAGAACATTTTCAATTTTGTCAATGATGACAACAACAAGAAGAAGAAATAATGATTAATGGCAGCCTTCATGTTTGGTGAGTATAATTAGAAAAGGGCAGACACATGGAAATAAATGGTCATCTTGATCATGTGGTACGTGCGGAGGAAGACGGAATGGGAAGAAGATTAGATCAACAGTCAATAGATCCAGGTTCTAGTCCTGACTAACTTAATTATTAACTGACACTCTTAGGGTAGTTAAATATTTTTTTAGCCTCTGTTATGGGAAGTATCATTGGGCTTGGAGTCACTGCTCTGTGTGAGTCCTGGTCTGACACTTAACTTCATAGGGTTTGAAGTTTACTTGCATTCAAAGCCTCAATTTCTTCATATCTTTAAATTGGAGTTTATAATAATAATGCTCACATGCCTGGAATATTTAAAGGATCCAATGAGATAATCATGGAAAACCTCCAAGATTTAAATAAGCCATATTATTAAATCACAGCCCAACTGGAAAAAACTATGAGAATGGATATGGTTATGCTAACAGGTGTAGCTGAATGAGGACATACAACCCAAGAAAATTATTTTCCTGTCTTTTGACTTTTGTAAGATGATTTTGAGTGTATGTGCAATTCCCCAGGAAAGCCATTTTTCTTCCCCTGAAATAACTGGAGTCTCGTGTCTATTTTTATCATCTTATCAAGTTCCCAGAATTATATAACCAGGTAACTAAGTGACTGTGGCCTAACTGGTTAGTGTCCAGAGATGTATAAATCCCTGCCAGTTAAATTATTTAATGGGACTCTATGGAACATAAGGTTTAAGCCAACTCAACATTTGGCCATTATTTTTAAAAATTTCTGATTGTGTGCAGCACCTGTGGCTGAGTTGGTAGGGTGCCAGCCCCATATACCGAGGGTGGCTGGTTCAAACCCTGCCCTGGCCAAACTACAGTGACAAAAAAATAAATAGCAGGGCATTGTTGTGGGTGCCTGTAGTCCCATCTACTCAGGAGGCTAAGGCAAGAGAATTGCCTAAGTCCAGGAGTTGGAGGTTGCTGTGAGCTATGTGATGCCACGGCACTCTACCGAGGGTGATAAAGTGAGACTCTGTCTCTACAAAACAAACAAACAAACAAACAAACCAAAAACATTTCTGATTGTAAAAACCGTATATATTAAACAATTTGGTTTTAGACTGTGAGGGCAATAGTTTAATGTATGTATATGTGAGTGTGTACAAACACATGCATGTAAAATGATTCAAAGCCCATTTTCCAGAGAAATGTAGGCTTGCGAAACAGACATACTAGTTTAAAGGAAAAGAGTTTCATGGCAATCCAATGAAAATTAAAAATAGTTTAATCCAATGAAATTAAAAATACTTGTATATTTCCGACAGAACTTTAGGTGCTTACCGTGAGAGTTTCCTACAGAACTTTAGGTGCTTATAGTGAGAACATTCTGGATCACATGTTGGTATTTTTATTCTTTTCATCATTCCAATTCATATACTCAAGTCCTTTGGTTCTTTAACTTTTTAAAAACTTAGTATTGCACACACATTTTTAGTTAAGCAATAAACATCTGTCATCTGCCATTTATTAATATTAATTATAAATGATCAGGGGCCCCTGGGATCCAAGTCCAGCAGCTGAGGTTTTTCTAAATTTGACCTCCTTGGAGTTTATATAAAAAGTTTTCAGAGTAGTGCTCCTGAGCTCTTTGCCAATTTAAGGCCAGTTTGCAACCTAATGTTTTCGATTATGTATTTAGCAATCAAAACAGGAGGAATACATGACAAAAATCCTGAAAAAAAGCACTATGCCTGGGGATTACATGGGACAAATAACAGGAAGAGATGTTGTTCAAAATGCTATGGTGCCATACATTAAACACAACTACAAAGTATAGTTTGTGTGTATAATGTTTATGTGTATAGTTAGAAATCTTACAAAATTTCATCTGTTTTCCGAAGTTTGACTACAGTCACAGATGACAAATTTGAAGGGCCATTTCCTCAATCAGTACAAGTGAATGCTAACTTGAGGAGAAAACCTAGAAACAAACAAACACAAAGCCCACTGTATACGTGTGCCCTGAGAGCACCAGTACTGTCCATGTGCCTTGAGAGTGCCACTTGTCACACCTATAGATTCTCGCTACTCTGCGACATCCCACAGCTATAGCGTGATGGACTCCAAGACCACTGATGTAACCTCTGCAGTATGCCCTGGAGAGCACACTGACATATTTTTTCCAAATGAGATTCAAGGAATTTTCCTACAAAAAGTATCGTATGCTTTTTTGTAGCAAAAGGTACACAGGAATGTCAAATTCAAATTTTACCAGGACTATAACTGAAAAATGTAAGGCTTTAGGAATCACCTTGTTCAGCAGTTTTCAAACACAGTACTTCAGTGCAGTGCTATTGGTTGTTTGCACCTTCCTTCGATACAAGCACACCATATTGTTTTTTCAACTGCGGTAAAATATACATAACCATCTTAAACACGCTGATGTAAACAGTTCAGTGGCATCAAGTTGCTTCACATTGTTGTGTGACATCACCACCGTCCATCTTTAGAACTCTTTTCATCTTGCATAATTGAGAAGTCTGTACCCATTAAACTGTTAATCCTTGTTTTCCCTACCCCAGTTCCTGAAAACTGTCATTCTACTTTCTCTTTCTATAAATTTGCTACTTTAGGTACCTCATATTAGTGGAATCACATGGTATTTGCTTTTTTTGACTGCCCTCTTTCACTTAGCATAATGTTGTCAAGGTTTATCCATGTCGCAGCGAGAGTCAGAACTTCCTTCCTTTTTAAGACAATAAAGTTCATGGTATGCATTGACCACATTTTGTTTATCCAGGTCTCAGTCATTGGGCTGCCCCCAACTCAACTTTTGGCTATTATGAAGAACCCTGCTAGGAACATGGGTGTACATGTTTGAGTCTTTGAGATTCTCTTTGAGAATTGAATTTTTAATTCTTTGGTGTATATACTCAGAAATGGAATTGCTGGATCATATGTTAATTCTATTTTCAAGTTTTTGTGGAAGCACTTTGCTGTTTCCCCATGGCTGCTGTTCCATCTTACATTCCTACCAACAGTGCACAAGAATTCTGATTTCTCCACATCCTTGCCCTCCCCTATCCTTGCCAACAACAGGCATGTCTATTTTTTACCTATTATATATGTTGGACTCTGCAAACACTTTCAATAGAACCACTTTCAGAGGGTTCTGTTACTAAATATCCATTTAAAAAAGCCACTTTTCTGATCCAATTTTCTCATTTTATAAGCATCTATAGATTACCAGGAGCAAAACAAGCCCTAGGAAAATGTCCAATAAAAGGCTCCTCTTACTACTTCTACTTGCCTTTTCTTCACCATCATCATCATGATCTTTATTTTGCCCCATCTTTTTTAGTATTCCTTTTCAAGGAGATCTTTCTTAAACTAATGCTTAAATCTGCTCTCTAGAACACCTTATCCCAAGTCACCCAGACAACGAGAACAATCTAGATGACCCATTTCATTGAAAGGAGATTTTTCCATTAGCAAGGGATAGTAGGTGGCTCCCTTTGCTCTTTAAAAATAGGGCTGGTGATTTAAAAAGGAGAAAACAGGCAGAGTTAATATGGTGACACATTATTAGATAAGTGGATAGCTTATCAACCATTGAATTAACCATATCAACTTTTTTTTTTTTTAAAGACAGACTCTTACTTAGTTGGCCTCAGCAGAGTGCCATGGCATCATAACTCACAACAACCTCAAATTCTTGGGCTCAAGGGATCCACTTGCCTCAGCCTCCCGGGTAGCTGGGACTATAGGTGTCTGCCACTCCTGGCTATTTTTAGAGATGGGGTTTTGCTTTTTTGCTCAGGCTGGTCTCAAAATCCTGAGCCCAAGCAGTCCACCCTCCTTGGCCTCCCAGAATGCAAGGATTACAGGCATGAACCACTACACCTGCCAAACATTCTTATTCCCCTTCTGTCATTACAAGTCTGTGATAAGGTCACATGGGCAAAATCTTCGATGTCATTTATTACCAAAAAATGCAACTACACAACTGATTAACTGTGTACCTCTAAGCAACCTTTTGATCTATTCTGATGTCTTTTTTTTTATTACTATGCAAGAGGAGGCTATCTATAATAAAATTAGTCCAAATGTAAGTCCTCTTAATTATATCAGTAGAGGCAGAAGTGGATTTGTGCAGGATACAGGGGGCAAGACAACTTACATATTTGTATCATCCCGTGTATACACAAGTAAATTTATACACGTGTGCCCAGCACTATGTCCAGCACACAGTTCCCAAATTCCAACTCAGTAATGTTTGTTGAATAGCTACACATGTAAGATTGTGGTATTTAACAAGTTTTTTGTTACTGTTTTAAAATCAGCATTCCAGAAGGAAAAATTGTGATTATTTAAAAGATAGGCAAATCCTACTATAGTCAAATATATAATAGAAGGAGAAAACATTTGTCACACATATGACAAAAAATCCCTACAATACGACAGGTTCCTACAACTGTTTCACTCAATAGAAAATTTAGAAAAATGGGCAAAACATATAAATAGACATTCTGTTTATTCAAACAGCCAGAAACCATGGGCTTTGCCTTATACTCAGGAAAATGCCAACAGCAAAACAATAGGATTCGATGTGTTGATCCATTAAATTGGCAAAAGATTAAATGATAATACTCATTTTGGATGAGGATATAAGGAAACAGGCATTTCTGATATATTGCAAGTGTGAACTATTAAAGCTTCTTTAAAAATAATCTGGCAGAATATATTAATATTTAAAATATTCACATTCTTTTATTTACCCATCCAATGTTTGGGACTCCATTTTATATTAAATGTCACAGTTATTGAGCATATACTTATGTGCCAGGCACACGGCAGAGAGTTTGATACCCAGTCCTAATGAGTCACTAGAATTTTGTGAGGTGGTCACTGGTATAATCCCATTTTACAGATGAGGAAAATTGGATCTACAAGGCTAAATAATCCTCTTGAAGTCACAGAGCTAGTGAAAAGCACATTTGAAATCTGGAAAAAGTTCCAAAGCCTGTGTTCTAAATACCCCAATGTATCATTTCCTTTACCTTTGATAGAAAATGAGTGTATCAGTTCATTAATGTTATTGAGGTTTTTGTTACACATACGTAATAGTAAGAGCAAAAGCTGAGAAAAACATTTATTGTCCATCAACAGCAGAGTCGTTCAATAAATCATGACGTAGTCACAGAATGTAACATTTTGCAGCTATTAAGAAGGATGACTTGGAAAGAGGTCTGTGACAGATAAAAAGTGACACAAATAGACACATACACTATTGAGCTACCAGGGTGTACAGCCTCCCTCTGTAGATAGAGAATGAATAGGCCAAATAATATGTGAATTATCTATGAGAGTATGTTTTATATGGGTATATCCTTATAAGCAGAAGAATAACATGGGAGGCTATACAGTACAATTTAACTTTGCCTTTCTCAAGGCATAGGACTGGACTGAAGCAAAAGAGATTATTAATTTTTTTTACCTGTATATCTTTTAAGTTCTTAAATTTTTACAAGAGTGTGTGTACCATTATTGATATTAAAAATCATAGAGCTTTTGTGAAAACAGAATAAAGGACAAACCCCTGGCTGAACTCAGATGGCTCTGGCTTTTTTAGCTCACTAGGCTGACACTGAAACATTAAACATTATTTTTTGAAGATTATGAACATGAGAAGAAACCGTGATTCTACAGGCAGATAATTTTTATTCAAAGTTGAAGAAAACTGCAGGGAAGGAAGGAAAGGGTAATAAGGTAGGGGCACGTAACATGGTAAGAAGTCAAGGTGCTGAGGGAAAGAAACGAAAAGTAAAATCTCCCTTCTTTTATACATTTCAAAACAAACCTTGACTACCTGCCCACGAAGTATTACTTTAGTAACTGCATCTTAGCTATTGAAATAAACCAAATTTCAAGCAAAACAAAAATCCCTTCTTGATTTTGAAGTTGACGGGAAAAGACATAAGGAGCACAGCAGATGTTTACAATGTTTGCTTATTGATCTGAGAAATATTTCACTATCATACGTCTATATTCCATAAAAATTAATTACCTGTTTAATTAGCATTCTGCTAATCACATTATAAAAATCCCAGTTATTAATTCTGTTAATTAGGTCAATAATTTTTATTCGTGCATTACAGTTAATTAGATATTAATTGCACACCTTTTCTGTATCTTTTAACTTTGGAATTAAAAATATTCTTGTTTCTCAAGTATGAGTTTAGTGTATTGGTATTCCCTTGCATAAAAGGTGATCTTATTAAAAAAGAAAAAAGAAAGTGACATTGTGATTCCAGATATTATATTTCATGTGATCAAAAGTGAAAGGAATATGTCATTTGAAAATGTACATGTCTTGCATTGAGATATCAAATGTAATTAGAATTTTTGCAGAAATCCTTCCCAAAATCTGATTCTTTGCAAAAATAGGAAAAGCAGGCTCTTCCAGTAGAAACAACAAATAAACAAAACAATCTTTTACAAGGCATATTTTTCAATTATGGCAGCCTGGATTCACAAAGGCTAGAGTTATGACCCAGTGGTGTATACACAATATAAACATAAGAGTTCAGTAATGAGGTTTGAGTTAATTTTAAAGTTTCACTGGCCTGGTGCACAACCAAGGAAAAGGTCATTACCCACTCTGATACATTTCACACAGAATGCACAGCAGCAAGAAGTGGAAATGGACATGTCTGCACTTTAAGTCAGCACCAATTACTTCTATTATATTATTAGCATTATTCTGGGCCTGTGTATCTAGTTCGAATTAGATGGAAAAAACTCTGATGGCTCTTTCTCACTCAAGTTTGTTTCATCAGTTATATTGAACAGGGATTATCTTGTAGAACGTAAGTTTCTAGATTTGGTAAATTTTGTTGCTTTTTTTTTTTTTTTAAAGGGGACTATTTACATGTGTTATTTTTGTCAGCCTAGAACATTTATTTCTAAGGAGAACTAGCATTCAAAATGGCCAACTGGTCCCTGGCTTCATCTGCAAGCCTGTGATTTAGACACCCCAATTCTCCTGCCATGGTGACTGGTTCAAGGGTGGACATGTGACCTAAGCAGGTCAGTTTGAATTCTTTCACGAGATAAGATGAGTGGACACTACCACTCATCTTAAAAGCACTACCCTTTTAGATTTAGAGCAATATGAACATAGCCTTGCCCAGAACCAGCTTTCTTCCAAATGGAGAAAGACTCCACAGCAGAGGAGAACAATAAACAATGAGGAATACAGGCAGGGTGAGTCCAAATAGGATATGTGTGTGTGTGTGTGTGTGTTTGTGTGTATGTGTATGTGTATATATATATATATATATATATATAATTTTTATTCGTGCATTACAGTTAATTAGATATTAATTGCACACTTTTTCTGTATCTTTTAACTTTGGAATTAAAAATATACTTGTTTCTCAAGTATGAGTTTAGTGTATTGGTATTACCTTGCATAAAAGGTGATCTTATTAAAAAAGAAAAAAGAAAGTGACATTGTGATTCCAGATATTATATTTCATGTGATCAAAAGTGAAAGGAATATGTCATTTATATATATATGTGTGTGTGTATATATATATATATATATATATATATACACACATAGAGAGAGAGAGAGAGAGAGAGAGAGAGAAGAGATGGACCCAGTGATATTGATTGAGCATTTGGAGCAATCTGTGCTGTAAGCCAATAGTTTTATTTTGTTTATGATAATGTAGATCCATCACTCTCAACTAAAATGTCCTAATGAATACAGAGGAAATAACAATGACAAAGCTTGTGGAGAAAAAGCTTTCAATGAGGAATAAATACAGATAGATTGTTTTTCTATTAAAGTGCATACATCATGCCAACTTACTTTTAGAGAAAATGAAAGACAGAGAGAAAAATTATGGAAAAGTATTTCCCTTTTGGGACATGAGAAAGGGGATGTTTTAAACAAAAGGTAAAAAGGACTGAATTTAAAATTAAATAGAAAGAGAGCTACTTGTGGAAGAGAGCAAGAATATAATGGATAAAGAGGTTTTCAAGAATTTTCCATTTATATCTATTTTTATCATGCTAATATAATAATCTAAAACCTTTATGCTTATCTTTAAGCTTAGATTTGCCCATTAGTAAAAAAAAAATACTATATTCCATTTGAAGTCTGGTTTGACAGGAGTGTACAAGGATTAAACCATTTGAATGGTACATTCCCATTTGTGATGTAAAAAGACATTGTTTTAATGTAAACAAGTTTGAGAAGGTTTCTGTTTCAATGATGTCACAGAATTTCATTGCAACCTGATTCTATTTGCTTGGTCACGCCTCTTAAGAGGCCTAGGGACAAGGTGTTTAGTTAGTACTTTCTGTATGCTATAACATCTACAAAGTTGTAGGCTGTAATAGTTCTGTAAAGAAGTTGCTGGAATAGACAAAAAGAAAACAAGATAACGATCTATGGAAAGAATAATTCTTTTGTGCCTTCAAATGCTGGTTATCTTCTGTGCCAAAGAGGTTTCAGCTATACCAGCAGTTTCAGGGAGTGAGTGTATTAGGGAGGTGGGAAGGAGAAACAGGAGCATGAAAGGAGGGAGTGTCTCTGTGCTAGAGAAATGTTTACTTTGTAATTAGCAAAGGACAAGAAGGCTCTTTTGGAAACTATATTTGGGGGTCCAGAATTTAAATTTATGCTGATACTCTTGGAGGCTCTCTCTAGGGAACCCTCCTAATTGGCAGGGATCTAAGTTGGCTAGAACAGGCTGCAAAGAAAGCCAAGGTCTTAGGGTCATTTTTCCAAAGGGCCCGTTAACTCCGCTCGGTTCCACAGCCACTATGTCTTTAACCCTACTTAGCCATCTTTCAAACACATATTAGCAAATCAATATGGTGGTCACAGGAAAAATATGTATATTTGTCTTGAGACTAAAACAAACTATAAGGAGAGAGTTTGTTTTGGCCAGCATAAACAAATGAGTTTGTAATGTGTCCGCAAACTCTGATGAAGACTGTAGTTACAGCTACTGGTGGTACAAATTGCAAAGATAAAAACTGTTGACATAGGTACATGCTTACAGGTGAGCTGGTTACTGATGTTTACTACTTTATGGGCTGACATAAGCCATGATGCTGACATTCAGAATATTTATATTCTATTTTCATATTATAATATCTATAAATACACAATAAAGGGGGCTTTTGTCTTTTTATTTTTTTTTGCCTCTGCTATATCCTCAGCACTTAAGAGTGCCTAGCACATAGCTGGTGCTTTAATAAATGTTTGTTGAATGTATAAAGTTATCTTAGCCTGGAATTTTATTTTTTCTTTCTATTCTGCTTCTTTTAAATTGGAAAAGTACAATAGAAATAATACCCTATGCATCATCTCCTATAACAACAATTGACTGCATTTTTATAAGGGAAGAAACAGTGTTATAGACAGTAAGAGATTGCTGAATGAATGAGCAACCACATTTGTCCAACTACACCCAAGAGAAAAACCTATGCATGCCACCTTGCAAAGTAAGTTGGCAGTTCGCCTTTCAGGAGGGGAAATCTATGTCTTCAACTCTTAAATCACGACTGGGCTTGTGACTATATGGTGAAAATAAAACTGTGACAGGTTCTATGTCTAGCCTCAAGAAGAACTACTTTTACTCTTCCACTTGGAAGCTTGTAGAACTTTCTGCCACCTTGATAATGCTCAGAATATGGTGGCTTCCTCTCTCTTCAGCCACCCAGCCATGTGAGGGAACCCAGCCAAGATCAAGATTGCCCAGTGGACCTCAACCTAAATCGCCCATATACAGATTGTTAAATAAATGGTGCTTTTAAGCCCCTATGTTTTGAGGTTATGTTTCAAGGTTTTGAGATACACAAAAATCAAGAAACATAAAATCTGTGTGGGTGGAAAGAAATGAAACCCTCCCAGCAACACTGACAAAACAGCAAGTTGAAACTTACACAGGTGCATCAGAAAGGATGCTGTTGTCATTGTTTCTTAAAAGTAAAATAATGGACATAACTAATTCTGTCTCAGAACTTTCATAGGGAGCCACTTATTTGCTGTTTAGTACAAGGTAATGATATGACAGTCATGCACTGAATCTAAACGATGGCAAGATCATTGCTTGCTTAGAGACTGAGGGGTGATTTGTACAGTACAGATGTTACCTTATTCAGTAAACTGATCAGGTGTGTTATGCAACAGGTACTAGTGGGTCAAAAGAGTTAGCTATCTAAAAACATCATAAAAAAATTCTCAGAGAATGTAGGCATTTTCAAGGATCATTTATTATAAAGTTCATGTTAGAATAGGGATGCTGAGGTACATACCAATACAGCAGAGAAGCCTTCAAATAATTTTTCTACCACCACAGGAAGGAAGGGACAACATAAATAATAGTGACACTTAAGAATTTCCCATCATGGAGAACATCCACCACGTATTTTGACCAACATTAAAAACGTCTCAAAAAATCTTAGGAAAAAAATGGATGATATAAACTTGGTCTTTATAATAAAGAGGTAATAACTGCTGGTTGAGTTATGAAAAGAATGATATCATATCCAGGATTGCGATAATAAAGTTTAGCTTATTTTCTGCAGAGCTTTCTCTTTAACATTTAGAGATTTAAGAATATACAATAGGATGGAAAGATGTGTTAGAGGCAGGACAATGAGTAACTGTCATTAAAAGTTTTCAACATCTATTCAGGTGCTAGCTATGATCCTACTGCTTCATGATGACCCAAGGGAGTTAAATTATACATATAAAGGATCTTGGTTTGGTCTTCAACCCACAATCCTGGGCACCAGAGAATCCTCACAAAGATCTTGCCATTGGAATGTTAATGTCAGAGGAAACATTAACAGAGGTTGGGGCCTGTCACTGAGAACATACACCAGTGTTTTTATCTGTATAGATCATAAATTCTGACACATGGGCACTAGATTTACAAGAGGATTTGATGCTTTAGTGATTAAATTGGAGTTGTTGGAAAAGAAACAAAACAGGAGTAAGATGAATAATGTAGCTAAGGAGAAAAATGGCAATCATATAAAAACAGGGAATAGGGGAGTATTTGAAAATGACTAAAAATGATTTGAAGATGAAACATGATTTTATGAGGATTTTTTTTTTTTTTTGGGACAGAGTCTCACTCTGTCACCCTGGATAGAATGCCACGACATCATCACAGCTCACAGCCACCTCAAACTCTTGGGCTTAAGAGACCCTCTTGGCTCAGCTTCCCCAGTAGCTGGGACTATAATAGACATGGGCCATGACTATTGGCTAGTTTTTAATAGAGATGAGTCTCACTCTTGCTCAGGCTGGTCTCAAATTCCTGAACTCAAGCAATCCACCCACCTCGGCCTCCCAGAGTGCTAGGATTACAGGTGTGAACCACTATACCCAGCCGTTTTTAAGGGTCTTCATAGATTAGTAGTGCCTACCTTCTTTTAAAGACAATTATAAGCCTATAATTATTAAAAGCCCAATATTTAAAATAGTTTTCAGCGTATACAAACTATAATCTTTCAATCCTTAACAACCACACTCCAAGTATGGTTCTAATACTTGAAAAATTTAGAGAAAAAACATTTTAAAGTTTCAGGTTCAGCCATATGAAACTGCTTATATTGACTATTTGCGACCTACAAAGAAGTAACCGCATATAGTTCAACTTAACAGAAAGGAGAGTCTTACAAAACAAGAAATGATTTGAGCCACAGAATTAATTTTGGGAAAGGGAAACCTAAACAGCAATGCAACAACTGGCAGCCCTGTCCACTGAAGACATTAAATAAAATATTTGGCTTACCCTTTAAGAGGGCAAACACATATATTTCCATTAAGGATTATGTCTCTAAGAAGGAAAGTTTTTATTTACTGCAATGGATTACCTTTCTTGGAGATTTTAAATATAGTTGAATATTTTTGTGTGGCAGTGGAATATTTTTTAAAAAATATTGAATTTCAGTAAAATTGACTATTACCTTAATAATGGGGAGCAAAATTTCCCCCTCTGCACCACCCTTTTGCCCTTGTTATCAAGGCTTCCTGCCATGTATGAATTTTCCCTGGTGGCAACCGGTCCTCTCCAGAATATGAACAAGCAACCCATTTGCATAAAGAATGACCAGGACTCAAGAAGGAATATAGAGAGTTTTGAGTTTACACCAAAGTTTATTATCTATGGTGCTATTATCAGATAATAATGTCTCCTGGGGAGCAAAGTTGTCCCAGCCAAGAACCACAATCTCTAGTGCCATTATTATCTCATCTCTTTGTTGATGTTTTCTCTGACCTATGTCAAGAGGCCAGTTTACTAGTGGGTGTAGAGAAAGCTCCTACCCTCCAGTGCCTAACAGGATGAGTGTGTTTCGGCCAGCTGCAATTCATGAGGTGAACGTGGGCAGACATCATCTCAAAAGCCAGTTGGCAGCCACAGTTTTGAGTTAATAAATCCATTTATTTGGATTGTGATGAACGGTTTTGAGAATCTTGGCTGAATATCTTGTTTTGAATTTGAATTAATATTTAATATAAATGCTTCAGTAGAACTCAAATATATGGCAAGGGAGTAGTTATAGAGATTTTTAAAGGTTACAGGAGAAAAACCTAGAGACAAAGCCGACTCATTGTCATTTTTTTGTTAGAGTTTTAAAAGTGGATCTTGCTGCAATTTTACATTTTGTATTCATAATAAACATAATGCACACTTGTACTAGACAGCATGATTAACAATTTGTAAGTTAACAAGTGGGACATTTTCTTTTTTGTAGAGAAGGCATGTAAGCCAACCTAGAACATATTAGATTAGTGCAATGATGTAACGACTCCCACACTTATTTCTTCCCTGGACTCCCTGAACATTTTATTTCTTTCTATTTTAAAGATTTATTTTTCATTTCTCTGGTGTAATGGATGCTAGCTCATCTTTGTAGCAAGACCTCAACCTCATTTCCTCTCTGAGTCTCCTCTCTCCTTTCTATCCCAAGTTCATATACTACCAGTAATGAATGAAAATCTTCTTTCAGAATTTAACCAAAGAATAAAATTTCTTTCATTCCTTGTGAACTGCCTTAAAAACTACCTATTGTCAATTCTCCTCAGTTACTGAGAGGAAAGTATTAATGAATGAGAAATGTTTTTGTTCACTTTCCTGCTACCACACACACACACACACACACACACCATTTAGGATTAGATCAAGTCACACACACATGTCCCTGTACTCTTTCACTTCTTCTTATCTGAGATGGTTTACACCCAGTAGATCAAAAGAGTCACTAAATATAAATCGAATCAATAAATATAAATTGACAACCACTTACAGTACATTTTCTCCTTGTTGACTTCTATTTCAATGTTGTTTTAATCCACGTTAGACTAGTCTACATTTTAGCCTATATAATCCCTTAAAATATATGTTGTCCACATTTTGAATATATAGTTTCTTTGAGATAGGTTCAAGCTAGAAAAAATTGTAATGCTAATGACTTCTTATATTAAAGCTCTGATGAAGAAGTTAAGATTGATTAAAAGGTAATAGGACAGGTAAAGGAAAATAATCCTAAATTGTGTAAATAGTACACCAGGTAAAAATTTAGAGTTGGGGCTGCAACAATTACATTTATCTCCTCAGACTCGTTTTTTTCTGCTCTACGCCTAATGGTAGTAAAGAAAACTATGTGCGTATAAGATTTTACAACCTACTTTTCCAACACCTACATATTAAAAGCCATCTCATGCCTAGAAAAATATATCTGCCACTAAAAACTATTTCCTTCTATTCAGCTTCTTATTTGTGTACATTGGGAAAGTCATTTCTGGATCTTATCATTCTTCCCTGGAGACTTTGTCTTTGGCAATTACAACACAGCAGAAAAAATCCTGAACACATGCTCCATACCTTTTCCAATTATGAGTTATCCCCCTCTGCCTGTTGTTAACCTCTTAGGCATAACTGTAAGTTTAAATTCAAAATTTTCAGGCAAAATTTTGTAAAATAAATCTTATCTTTTAGCTCCCTCCTCTAGAAATTTTCAATCAGTGAACCAAAAAGAATCTTCTTATATTATGAATCGATAAACATTTAGGAGCAACTCAAATAATAGCTATGTGGTAAGAGAAATCATGTCTTTACTACTTTGTTGTCTTTATCTTTAAAGTTACTTAAATGTGTCTAATGCTTTCCCTACTTAAAATAAGAAATACTAACTCACATAGAAAAATCTAAGGAGAAAGCAAAGTCTTCTGCTTTATTTTGTTTGATAACATACTTCCTTCTCTCTATATGTGTGGTTCTTACCACTTAGATTACAAATTCAAGACAAAGAGTAATTTTAAATATTCATAAAAATTTTATTATATATTATTGTACACATATAAGTATATATCACAGCCTACATGAGGACTCCAGGTAATGTTATTATTTTGGTGTGATGCTTAGTATAGGGACTATAGGGAGATGTCCATAGGTCATAATTACTTTTCTATTTGGTTTGTGTTCAACTAGGATATGTGATGAGTAAACTTTGAGAGATATTAAGAAAGCCATTAAAGAAATAAAAAAATGAATAGAGAAGTGTTCTACTTCCTGCCTTAAGTTTCTAGGCTGCTTGAGAAAAGTTTTTGATAAACACGTTGGAAGATATATGAAAAGCAAATAAAAATGAAGCTAAATCTAGAATTTTAATTATAAATGTGATCCACATTTCTCAATTGTTGGTCTAAAACATATACATTTTTCTAATTGTACAAAGTTCTCTTGTAAATGTAAAATGCCACTGTATCCTCAGAAGTTAGGGAAAATGATCAGACAGAAACTTGTATGTATATCACAGGCTACAATTTCAAACATCTGGTAGCATTATTCAAGAACTGATTTTTTTTTGCAGTTTTTTTTTTTTTTTTGGCCAGGGCCGGGTTTGAACCTGCCACCTCCAGTATATGGGGCCAGTGCTCTACTCTTTGAGCCATGGGCGCTGCCAAAGAACTGACATTCTTTTTTAAGAATGGACATTTTCAATGTTAATGTTTAAGTATCAATAAAATATACTGTAATAGATGGCTACATTCTCAAATAAGAGTAATAAAATGTAATTAGTTTCATAATTTAGTTTTTCTATTGGATAAGCTTTTCTTTACTTATGTTTTCAAAGCTAAGTTGATTGAATACTGATTAGTACTGCAGAATCTTTGTTTAAAGAGTGATACGAACAAAGACCACCTGCAAGTCATTACATTTTAAGAAAATTTAGTAAACATAAGTAAATGTACGGCTATGTGAGCATACCAACAAGCAGAGTGATGAAATATTTGACTTCTAAATCCAACTTTCAAACTCTAAAATGTTTTAAATTAATTGGTAACAAATGCCAGAAAGACCTTTTTCACTAGCCAATTTCCATTCCTTAAACTAAATTTTAACTAAAACCTCTTACAAATTTACAAAGGTTTGAAGTGTTCTTTAAAATAATCCATGTTTTCAAGAATTTTATCCCATTAATCACTTATAATGCCAACAACAGGTTTCGTACATTCTTATAATGGACAATAATTAAAGGCCAATTATTATAGCGAAAGACACTTTGGGGCCTGAGGTGATCTGTGAAAATGGCTCGCTATTCACTCGACCCAGTAAATCCCACAAAGTCATGCCAGTCAAGAGGCTTAAATCTTCGTGTTTACTTTAAAAATACACATGAAATTGCCCAGGCCATCAAGGGTATGCATATACGAAAAGCCACCAAGTATCTGAATGACGTCATCTTAAAGAAACAATGTGTACCAGTCCGACCTTACAATGGTGGAGTTGCTAGGTGTGCCCAGGCCAAACAGTGGGGCTGAGGCTGGACAGAGGGTCGGTAGCCCAAAAAGAGTGCTGAATTTTTGCTGCACATGCTTAAAAACGCAGAGAGTAATGCTGAATTTAAGGATTCAGATGCAGATTCTCTGGTCATTGAGCATATCCAAGTGAACAAAGCACACAAGATGCCTCACTGAACTAACAGAGCTCATGGTCACATTAACCCATAAGTGAGCTCCCCCTGCCACATCAAGATGATCCTTACTGAAAAGGAGCAGATTGTTCTCAAACCAGAAGAAGAGGCAGCACAGAAGAAAAAGATATCTCAGAAGAAACTGAAGAAACCAAAATTTATGGCACGGGAATAGATGCAACATAAAATAAATGCAAGTAACAGTAAAAAAAAATTTTTAAAAAGACCCTTTGCAAAGAACAGGTGACCAAACGTGAGTAATGTTCTGGTTTGCCCTGTGCCCTCTGTGCTCCCACTGAATGTAGTTCACATGTCTGTAATTGCCCTCTGAACCCCATGTTAAAATTTCGTCCCAAAGAGTTGAAGGTGGGACGTAGTCAGAGGCATTTATGTATTGGGGGCAGATTCTTCACCAATGGCTTGGTACCATCCTCAAGGTAGTGAGTTCTCACTCTGTTGGTTCCCAGGAGAGCTACTGGTTAAAAAGAGGCTGACACCTCCCGGCTTTGTGTCACCAGGTGATCTCCACACACCGCAGCTCCCCTTTACCATCCATCTTGAGTGGAAGCAGCCTGAGGCTTTCAACAGAAGCCTACTCTTACAGCCAGCAGAATCGTGAGCCAAATAGACCATTGTCTATACAAATTACCAAGCCTGGAGTACTACTTTATAGCAACACAAATGGGAAAACACACTATATGATGTTGTGACTGTCTGTTTACCCTCCTCATCCCTCCACTAAGAGGACCTTAGTCGTAAGTATTGAGAGTACCTTCACAATGGAGATAGTGCCCTAGTCAGTTGTGAATCCCTAGGGCTTAGCATACGTATGGCCATAAAGTAAGACTGTAATAATAAATAAATGAAATAAGCTAAGCAAGTTCAACCACAGAGGCAACCAAACTCCTTTCAAGTTGCAGTTAATGGAGAGAATCATTTATAGGCTCTCCGGATAACTACCCCCAATAGTCGACTAAAATATACAACATATTTTTAGGCAGTAGTGCTGAGAACATTAGTGAGAAAGATGATAAGATGTTATTTTAAAAGTCATCAACTGTGGGGCTTCTAAATGGAAGTTCATTCACCCTCAAGCATCATATTTAATGGTATATTTCTTCCTGATGCTCGTGAGAGTTCAGAACAAGCACTGACACAGTTAATATTGGTCTAGTAGGTTGTGATCTGGTCTACAAAGTTGCTATAATATGAAAAGTATTGGGGTACAGAATGACATGGATGCTTGAGCTATATTCATGAAATGTGGCCTTGGTCATTTAATTCAAATGTAAAATCAGTATTAAAAATATACGTTTAGCTACAAAAACATACAACCTAACTGCACCACTTTAGTATGTAGATAATGAGGAAGGGAATAGTTGAGGGCGGTTATTGTACCAAGTAGCATTAGACCTTGGATCTCTGAGACTTTCCAAAGCTTTTTAGGTACCAGTGGATTAAATATAATCCACTTTAATACAACACAAATTAATATTAAAGACAATGGCCCAAATGCTTACAATACACCTTCAGTAATTAAGATTCAATTAGCACACTTCTTCAGCAGTTTAAAGTTCTGATATCGGGCTCCACGTTCTAGAATTCCTGTAGAATACTTTATCTATACACAGTAATTTATAGCCATCAAATGTGTTTGGTATACATCTTAAGGTTTTAGACATGAGAAATAATACCGAGGATTTCCCCAAAATATATAAAGAAGTATGCATCAAGTTATGATCACACGAACACATTTTGTTATTATGATCATACCTCGTTCTCCTTTCTGACACTTCTTTCTTTGCACTGTACACTTTCTTGTCTCAGTTGTGGGGGGACACAGGTTACCCTTTGCTGAAGGATGCTGTATTATTTCTCGAACCCGTGTTTCAGTCCCTCTTTTGAAGCCACACGTTTTTCCTTTCTTGGTGCATGGACTCCAAGGACTCCATTCACTGGCCTCACAGTGCACTGAAATAGAACAGCAGAAACAGCTTCAGTTGGCTCTCAATCACTTTCATCGCTGTTTAGAGGGAAAAAAAGGTTTGTTTCTATCAGTACTTGCCCAGATTCTGAGCAGAAATCTAGCACATAAAAGGTGCATGAGATGATTTAAATATAAGATAAAGAAAATGAGAAAGGTGGGAATGAAATATTTTCACTTTTTTAGTATTCATATTATCAGGTAAACTCACTTTTTGCATTAGATTTCCTTTTTTCTATAGATTTTATTAACTCAGGCACTAATATAATTACTCACAATTGATATTTTTTTTATAATTTCTAGAGTACCTCTGCAAGAATTGATTGATCCTGACCAGAACATGATAGAATTGTTATTGTGTACTAGAGAATTGGTTCTCAGCCTTTGGCATGCATCAGAATTACCTGGAGGGCTTGCTAAACAAGAGATGCTGGGCCTGACTCCTAGGGTTTAGGATTCAGTTGCCTGGGGTGGGGCTGTGAATTTGCCTTTCTAACGTATAGGTTATGTTTATTTGCAGGTATTGGGCTCATCTTTGAGAACTTCTTTGCCAGAGAGTTGTTGAGTAGAAAAGAAATCCAGTTCTTTGGCTTACAATTCATTGCCTTATCTACTTCATGTGCTGTTGGTCACTTAAATATTGTCATTTATTACTTGGTATATAACAACATCTATTTTAGGTGACGTTTGGGTCCATTTCATCTGATAACTGATTCTAAAATTAACTTGACTGAGCGATTTCTAAGATGAACTGATGTAATTTTTCTGAAGCTTCTTCTGTAAATTTCTATCCTGTCCTTGTACATGTTAGTCTCTTCAATTACAGCGTTCTCAGGTCTTCTAACAGGTTTTTGCCCTTTCAATAAAAAGAAACATCTGAAAGGTGCTATTCTTATATTTGTATCCATAAAATTTCTTAACACATCCCTGAAACAGCTGGCTCAATAGCTCTTTCAGATGATATAAGAATCTCTTTCCACAGAAACAAGTTTCCAGTAACCTCTTTTTCTTTTGCTGCTTTCTGGTTACTGAACTCTCATTTTAGAGCATAATATTCTCATCACAACATGGAGAAAGATAACCTAAATGCTTTGTAAATTTAAATCAATTTGTCACTCATTGTTCACAGACTTTTTCAGTCACTTTCATTTTACTTGAATGCAACCCATAGCTAAATGGGTGAATTTAAGTTTCTGTGAAATTAAATGAGCTTTATGGAACCATTTCAAAACAGTTTCATGCTCAGTTTTACCAATATAATTTTGATTAAAGAATAGAACAAATAAGTCATTCATAATACTATAATCTCTTGCCAGTTATGGGCCTTATCTCCCAGAATCCCATGCTATTAACCATTCAAAAGTAATGATCTTTAGCACATATAAATAAAAACACCTTCAAGAGATCAAATGGGAAAATGACAAGAATTTTGCAAGCTGTCACTTTCTTTAGTATTTATTTAATACCAGAATTAAGAGAGCTAAATTAAGAAAACATATCTTATGTGGAAGTGACCAGAACTTTGGTGCCTTTCTTTAACAGCAAAAGTCTAGGGAAATGTATACTTAGACTTCAGAAAAACAGATTTTAAAAAGTAATAGCATAGATAATGGTTAGTCTGTATTCAGAAGATGAATTGTTCTAAAAATGAAATTCCAAGGACAATCTTAGATAATTCCCCTGGAGGGGGGAACATACTCAAAACTAATGAGTTTAGATCAGCGGTACTCAACCTGTGGGTTGCGACCCTTTTGTAACAATGAAAATACATCCTGCATGTTAGATATTTACATTGCGATTCATAACAGTAGAAAAATTACAGTTATGAAGTAGCAAAGAAAATAATTTTATGGTTGGGGGTCACCACAACATGAAGAACTATATATGTATTTTTTTATTGTTAGGGATTCATTGAGGGTACAAGAAACCAGGTTACAGTGATTGCATTTGTTAGGTAAAGTCCCTCTTACAATTGTGTCTTGCCCCCAAAAGGTGTGTCACACACTAAGACCCCACCCTGCTCCCTCTTTCCCTCTCTCTGCTCTCCCCTTCCCCCACCCCCACCATGTTATTAATTGTCCTCATATCAAAATTGAGTACATAGGATTCATGCTTCTGCATTCTTGTAATACTAAGAATAATGTGTTCCACTTCCATCCTGGTTAATACAAAGGCTGTAAAATCTCCATTTTTTTAAATGGCTGAATAGTATTCCATGGTGTACATATACTACAGCTTGTTAATCCATTCCTGGGTTGGTGGGCATTTAGGCTGTTTCCACCTTTTGGCGATTGTAGATTGAGATGCGATACACAGTCTAGTGCAAGCATCCTTATGATAAAGGGATTTTTCCTTCTGGGTAGATGCTCAGTAATGGGATTGCAGGATCAAATGGGAGGTCTAGCTTGAGTTCTTTGAGGTTTCTCCATACTTCCTTCCAAAAAGGTTGTATTAGTTTGCAGTCCCACCAGCAGTGTAAAAGTGTTCCCTTCTCTGCACATCCACACCAGCATCTGCAGTTTTGAGATTTTTGTGATGCAGACCATTCTCACTGGGATTAGTTGGTATCTCATGGTGGTTTTGATTTGCATTTCTCTACTAATTAGGGATGATGAGCATTTTTTCATGTTTGTTAGCCATTCATCTGTCTTCTTTAGAGAAGGTTGTATTCATGTCTCTTGCCCATTGATATATGGGATTGTTGGATTTTTCACATGGATTAATTTGAGTTCTCCATAGATCCTAGTTATCAAAAAAAAAAAAATCCTAGTTATCAAGCTTTTGTCTGATTCAAAATATGCAAATGTCCTTGCTGCTGTGTAGGTTGTCTATTTGCTTTGGTTGTTGTCTCCTTAGATGTACAGAAGCTTTTCAGTTTAATTAAGTCCCATTTGTTTATTTTTGTTGTTGTTGCAATTGCCATGGCAATCTTCTTCATGAAGTCTTTCCCCAGGCTGATATTGTCCAGTGTTTTTCATATGCTTTCTTTGAAGATTTTTATTGTTTCATGCCTTAAATTTAAGTCCTTTATCCATTTTGAATCAATTTTTGCCAGTGGAGAAAGGTGTGGGCCCAGTTTCAGTCCTTTACATGTGGATATCCAGTTCTCTCAGCACCATTTATTGAATAGGGAGTCTTTCCCCCAAGGTATGTTCTTGTTTGGTTTATTAAAGATTAGGTGGTTGTAAGATGTTAGTTTCATTTCCTCGTTTTCTATTAGATTACAAATGTCTATGTCTCTATTTTTGTGCCAGTACCATGCTGTCTTGACCACTATGGCTTTGTAGTACAGCCTAAAATCCAGTATGCTGATGCCCCCAGCTTTGTTTTTATTACTAAGATCTGCCTTAGCTATACGGGTTTTTTTCTGGTTTCACACAAAACACAGAATAATTTTTTCCAAGTCTTGAAAGTATGATGTTGGTATTTTAATAGGGATGTCATTGAATCAGTAGATTGCCTTGGGAAGTATAGATATTTTAACAGTGTTGATTCTTCCCAGCCATGAGCATGTTATGTTCTTCCATTTGTTAATATCCTCTGCTATTTCCTTTCCTAGGGTTTCATAATTTTCTTTATAGAGATCCTTCACTTCTTTTGTTAGTTATATTTCTAGGTATTTCATTTTCTTTGAAGCTATGGTGAAGGGAGTTGTGTCCTTAATTAGCCTCTTGTCTTAGCTGTTATTGGCATATACAAAGGCTACTGACTTGTGGACATTGATTTTATATCCTGAGACATAACTGTATTTTTTGATGACTTCCAGGAGTCTTGTGGTTGAGTCTTTGGGGTTTTCTAAGTATAAGACCATATCATCAGCAAAGAGAGAGTTTGACCTCCTCTGCTCTCACTTGGATGATCTTTATTTCCTTGTCTTGCCTAATTGTATTGGCTAGAACTTCCAGCACTATGTAGAATAGTAATGATGACAGAGGACAACCTTGTCTAGTTCCAGTTCTAAGAGGAAAAGCTTGCAGTTTTACACCATTCGGTAAAATATTAGCTGTGGGTGTGTCATAGATAGCTTTGATCAGTTTAAAAAAATTTGCCAACTATGCCTATACTCCTCAGTGTTCTAATTAGAGAAGGATGTTGGATCTTATGGAATGCTTTTTCTGTATCAATTGAGAAGATCATTTGGTCTTCGTTTTTGCTTCTTTTGATATGGTGAATAATGTTTATGGACTTGTGTATGTTAAATCAGCCTTGCTTCCCTGGGATGAAACCTACTTGATCATGATGTATGGCTTTTTTTTTTTTTTTGCTGATAAGCTGTAATCTATTGGCTAGGATTTTGTTGAGAATTTTTACATCTATATTAATTAGTGAAATTGTCTGAAATTCTCCTTTTTAGTTGGGTCTTTTCCTGGTTTTGGTATCAGGGTGATATTTGTTTCGTAGAACGTGTTGGGGGGAGATTCCTTCCTCCTCAATTTTTTGGAATAATTTCTGCAGTACAGGAATAAGCTCTTCTTTTAAGGTTTGATAGAATTCTAGGGTGAAGCCATTCGGACCAGGGTATTTTTTTGTTGGAATTTTATTGTTTCTTTGATCTCAGTGCTTGAAATTGGTCTGTTCAGGAACTCTCTTTCTTCCTGGCTAAGTCTAGGCAAAGGGTGTGATTCCAAATATTGATCCATTTCCTTCACATTGTCAAATTAATGGCCATAGAATTTCTGGTAGTATTCAGAAATGATCTCTTGTATCTCTGTGGCATCAGTTGTTATTTCTCTTTTATCATTTCTGATTCAGGTTACTAGAGATTTTACTTTTCTATTTCTAGTTAGTCTAACCAAAGGTTTATCTATTTTATTTATTGGTTGGTTCAAAAAACCAACTCTTTGTTTCATTAATTTTCTGAGTGATTCTTTTGTTTTCAATTTCATTGATCTCTGATTTAATTTTTGATATTTCTTTTCTTCTGCTGGGTTTAGGCTTAGATTGTTCTTTTTCCAATCAATAACATGGCTTGTGAGTTGTTGATGCGCTCTCTTTCTGTTTGTCGAATGTAGGCATCTGAAGTGATAAATTTTCCTCTCAGAACTGCTTTTGCAGTATCCCACAGGTTTTGGTAGCTTGTATCTTCATTGTTGTTATGCTCAAGGAAGTTAATTGTTTCCTCTTTTATTTCTTCCTGCACCCAACCTCCATTCAACAGAAGGTTGTTAATTTCCATGCCTTTGTGTGGGGTTGAACGTTTTTGTTAGAGTTGAGATCCACCTTTAGTGCCTTGTGGTCTGAGAAGAAACAAGGTAAAATTTCAGTTCTTTTGATTTTATTGAGGTTTGTTTTGTGTCCTAGGATATGATCAATTTTGGAGAATGTTCCATGGGGTGATGAGAAGAATGTATATTCTTTATCTTTGGGATGGCACGTTCTGTATGCATCTACCAAGCACAGTTGTTCTAGGGTCTCCTTTAAGTCCCTTATGTCTTTGTTTAATTTCTGTTCAGAGCATCTGTCCACCTCTGTAAGAGGAGTGTTAAAGTCCCTGTTATTATGGTGTTATAGGACATCATTTTCCTCAGACTGAGTAAGCTCTCAGGTGACCTGGGGTCCTATATTCCTCTGAAAGGAGTGTGTAGAAACTTTGGTGATATTTGGGAAATTTTCATTTATAATATTTTCTAATATGATTTTCATTCCTTGGGGGCATTCTTCTTCCCCTTCTGGGATACTTATAACTCATATGTTTGAATGCTTCATAAAGTCCCATTATTTTGTCAGTGAATGCTCTGCTTTCTCTCTCCTTTTTTCTGCCTCTTTAACAATCTGAGTTATTTCAAGAGCTTTGTCCTCCACCTCTGAGATTCTTTCTTCTGCAAAGTCTAATCTGTTGTTGACACTTTCTACTGCATCTTTAAGTTCCCTAATTGACTGCTTCAGTTCTTTCAGCTCTGCTATATCCTTTCTATATTCTTCA
>CAUYRH010033539.1:0-68503 GCA_963574655.1 Perodicticus potto | reverse complement strand
TGCCATTCGATCCTATAATGCCTTTACTAGGTATATACCCAGAAGACCAAAAATCACATTATAGCAAAGACATCTGTACCAGAATGTTTATTGCAGCCCAATTCATAATTGCTAAGTCATGGAAGAAGCCCAAGTGCCCATTGACCCACGAATGGGTTAATAAATTGTGGTATGTGTATACCATGGAATATTATGCAGCCTTAAAGAAAGATGGAGACTTTACCTCTTTCATGTTTACATAGATGGAGCTGGAACATATTCTTTTTAGCAAAGTATCTCAAGAGTGGAAGAAAAAGTATCCAATGTACTCAGCCTACTTAGCCCTGAAGCTAATTTATAGCTTTCATATGAAGGCTGTAATCCAAATATAGCACAAGAATATGGGGAAAGGGGCAAGGGAGGGGAGGGGATAGGGAAGGTTGGGGTGGAGGGAGGGTAATTTGTGGGGCCACACCTACGGTGCATCTTAGAAGGGTACAGGCGAAACTTACTAAATGCAGGATACAAATGTCTTCATATAATAACTGAGAAAAATGCCATGAAGGCTATGTTAAACAGTTTGATGAAAATATTAGATTGTATGTGAAACCAGCACATTGTACCCCTTGATTGCACTAATATACACAGCTATGATTTAATAAAAAAAATAAAACATAATCACTTATACCAAATTGGCACAAATAGAACACATTGACATAAATTAAAATGAATTTATGCAAAATTGTACAAGTTTCCAAATGAAACTTTTTCCTTTAATGATGACTTTTTTTGTGTGTTTATTACATAGGCACTTTATTATTACCAAATTTCTATAAATATAACTCATGCATCATCAACATTAAAGAATAAAAATCAAAATGGGGTAATGTCATGATTTCATTACTGAGGGCACTTTTCTTGACTCAGCTGTTCCAGCTGAGAGTTGTTTAATAATAGGAAGCAGAATATAGCTTTATATAGGTAGTTCTAAACAGGGGAAATTTTGCTCCCCAGAAGACATTTGATAATGTTTAGGGACATTTTTTGTTGTTGCAGCTCTGGGTGGTGCTACTAGCATTACCCAAATGGATAAAAGGCAAGGATTTGGCAAAATATCCTGTCCTGTAGAAGACAACAAAGAATTGCCTGACTCAAAATGTCAAGAAGTTGAAATCGTTGTTCTAAATGAGAAAAAGTGTTTGGGTAAGGAGGCAAGTTTACCAGGAAGCATTAAGTTTCACAAAATATCTCCCACTAAAGCTCAAAGGAACAGTTTAGGAAGCATTTTATTGGTGGTCTTTATAAAGAAGTGTCACTTTGGAGAAAAATTATGCACTTGGATTTCTAGCATTTACATAAGTTTTTGCAATAGAAAATTAGAATAAAATGATATAGAGCCATAGAAATAGAGTAAATTAAATTTGAGTAGTGGAAAAAATATTTTTGTCATGTAAATACTGTAAATTAACTACAAACAAAGGACTATGGACTCCTAGGTGGATTGTCATGAATCAGCATGTCATGGAAAAGCATAATGTGCAAATAAAGACCAGGGAAACATAAAGGCCCAGGGAGTAAAAATGGATTCTGTCCTGGTGAGAAGAATAGGTCATCAATTGTCAGGTCCCAAGTGCCAGTCAGTTACATATCATATATGATTTGCTAAATGTTTATATTAAGGTTAACTGCATCAAGATTACACCAAGATGCATGTTCTGCTTTTTTAAAATAATAATTTCAGTTGCATTTACAAAGCCGTGATATAATAAAACTCAAGGATGGCATAAATAAATTAGACCGTTTTACATTTGCAATCTCTATAGCCTGCTGCTCCAAGTAGGTATCGAATAAGCATTTCATTTACACTATCTAATGGAATTCTAAACAATATCTAATGGAATTTGAATTTTAAAGTACCATTTTTGAGAATTGGAACAGACAGGAAAATCTTTGGCTTGTTTCAACTCAGTTGTCATACTATTGTGTATATAATCTAGGTCTCTTTCCAGTGCAATATGGAGTCCATGACAAGCACAGTAGAGCAGGAAAAAGGAGAAAGCAAGGGAGGTGTCTCTGATTCAAGAGGAGGAATAAAATGCCTCTCTGTTGTGCCTTGGAAAATGATGCAATGACATCAGTACTTCCCTGGAGAGTACTATGGTCAAAGGCTATAAAAACCTGCCATGTTCCCTGAAACGGTTGTCTAGGAATATTTAAACTACATAAAGGAATTTTCTTAGTTTTAAAAACTACCCAACACAAGCACTTAAATATGTAGAATTTCATTTAAATAAGTCAGTCAACAACTTTTTATAAAGTATTTAACACTTCATTGTAGAAACATAGGCAAAATGACTATTATAACCAAAATGAAAAATACTGTTCAATTTAAAAAATGTACTTAAACAAGAACTTGAAAAAGTTTATGATATGCATAACATTGTTCAAGCAAAATTGCACTAGTATTACATAAATCAATAGTTTATAAAGGCCACAATATGGCAAAGTTTAGAAATAGGTAGTATGCATGCACATAGTACAACAAAAATTCTCCTTATAAAACAGCAGTTTTTTAATGCTTGTACAAAGGGATAAAGAGCAACCACAAACATATTTCATCTGTTAGGTTAATACATTATGACAGCTAAAAGTCAGTCACGTCTATCAGAGGAACAAAAAGCCCTCCAAAACTTGTGAATAAATCTTTTGTGCCTTTAAAGATATTTGTATAAAAATGCTATCCTTTTCTTTATACAACTTAAATAAATTGTACTTGTTTCAACTAAAATTTGAAAACAAACTAAAAAGTGAATGGCACCCATGTGTTGTGTCTAACCAAAAGAAACCAGAGTACAGATTGGACTGGTGCATCATTTATACTCTCCATCTTTGATTATGGGCAGATAATTGTTATTCTAGAACTTGGAAGGTCTTTGAAGAATATATTTTGGATACATACAGTAAATACTGGATTAGTCATATTGTGTCTTAAAAATATTTATCAATCACTCTATATTAAGATGGCTATTTTGTCTTTTACTTTTGACCTAGCAAAGAGAATTCATTCACATTGAAATCCTGTCAGCAGTTTGTGTGCTCATGTATTATTCGTTAGTGTTCAGTGTGGCAAAGGATTGGGTTAATCTTCCACAAAATGCATATGACTGGGAAGAAATCGTAACACACAAGTAACCAATGCCCTGTTGTGCTCTAGGTTGGTTATGTACCTCGGGGCTAAGGGAAAACCAATGGTCTCATTCCATAGCAAATGTGGTCTGTCCACTTAGGGTTATATTTTTGCTATGTTCTACTGCCTAAATATAACTATTGCTTGCAAGGTGTATACATTTATTATCTCACATAGAGTCCGCTAAGTTTTAGAAAATGTAGTCATCTGTGTTCATGCATATTATTAATTTTATATATTTTTAAAGTATTTTCTCAAAATTCTCATCTATCACCTGGCAAGCTAAGGCTAATTTCAAAGCAGGAGATGCTAAACTTGTGGGAGCTGTATATTTTCAGCAGAGTCTGATTCAGTCTTCATGGGCACAAAGAAGAGAGTTGACCATTCAACCAATCTTCCATTAATTTAAACAGAAAAAATAAAATGACATCATATTACAGCTTTCAGACCATATAATGAAAAAGTGCACAGATTCTCATTATTGATTAAGCAAACAAAAAAAAGTACATATAAAATAGATCGCTTATATTCACACTACAAAGGAATATATGTTGTTTTAATTTTAACAAATTCAAAGGTATGTCGTATCAGCAGCATTGTTGTAAATTGTACTGTAGTGCAGTTCTTTTTCATAAAAATACCATACAAATGGTCAATCAATTGTCATCAGCAAAAAACGAAACCCCAAAACTCAGAAAACAATAAACCAGGAAAAAGATAAAGAAAGAGGTAATGCTGATACCAAAACAAGTATAATACTGTTGGAACATACAAAAGTAATCCTTATATTTTATACATTTATACAGCATATAAAAGGTATCATTGATTATGCCACTGTCTCTCGTATACCAATTTCTAGCTTCTTTGGAAGTAGTTCTTTTCTTTCGTCCACACTTCCCAAGGAGTTTCGACAGTGTTGTCCATCCATATATAATTTTGCATACACTGGATTTGAGTAATTTGTTGGCTGAAGGGAAAATAAACAAATATAATTTCATTAGCTACTTGACAATATTAATTAGTTACTGCCACATTAATTGGTTTTAATGGCAATAATATTTACATGCAATGCATTTAATATGCTAACTGGTATATTTATAGGCTTTGGTTGCCTTTAGTATGGTATTAGATAAAAACATAATTTTATAGTTTTCAGGTAAGTAGTGAACCTAAGGGGAGCTTTGACATATATTAAAAGCCAGAAGAAATCTTTGTGTAAAGCTATGCTTATTCAGACTTTATGATAAAAGTATAAAATGTTAAACCAAATTGCCACATGTCCAGTCCACATGTTCCCCTGATCCTGTACTGCTACTGCAACCTCATAAGTGGCGGGTAAGATGTGTTTACAGAAAAGCATCTCATTGTTTGGTGATTATTTTTATTTTCAATGTTGGTCAACAGCAAGCAAATCAAGAACAAAAAAGTAAAAAGATGCATCAGTGACTTTAAAATAAAGACAATATTTTTGCTTCAAATAACCTGTCCAGACACATCATTAGAAATATTTTTGGATTTGTTCAAACAATTGGGAAGTACAGTCATGTTAAGTTTCACACTCATTCAGAGCATTCTGAAGCGAAAAGTGTGCAGCAATTACCTCTTTCAGTTGGTAAATGTATACAATGTTCATTATTTGACAAACTGACAAATTGTAACTTAACCCAGCAAAGTACTGCCACGTGTTTGTTTGGTTTGTTGTTATTGTTTGGTTTAGTTTTGTCTTTTCAAAAGCAGTACATTAAATCTTAGTGACAATAAGTAAATGTAATCTTTAAGCCATGCAAATGAGACAAACATGACAGGGGATGAGAATGAAAGCAGTTGATGGGAGAGAGAAACAAGGGGAGAATATTCATCCCTAGGAATCTTGACAAACATATTTCATTTTTCTTCTGCCTAAAATGAACTATGTAATTTTACACTAGGTTGCTTTCTCTAAATATCAGTTACTTAATTAAAGAACATTTTGAAGAATGTTTTTTGTTAGATCGTATCTAATTTCTCAATATGATGAACCATTTTAAAGTCCTATTTTTATTTAACTGCATATCAAATTTATGTATAATAAATAATAGGAAATGAAAATAAATGTAAATTTTTTAGTTTAAATTTCTGGTCAAACATTCTTTTCTAAGAATAGCAAGTGCTCAGGTTAAGTTTTCATTTTCAAATCCTGTAGAAGAGATATTTCTACTTAATAGCTTGCCTAAAATAACACTTTATATGTAAATCTGCACAGACAGAACACATAATATAAGCCCCCAATTTAAATGTTGCTTTGAAAGCTCTTGTTAATTAAAAACTTAATTAAAGACAAGCTTCTACCTAAGTCTAATAATCAGTCTTTAATTGTGAAGGATTCTGTGATGGAATGGATATGAAATAATGAATTTTCTTCTCTCACCCCAGCAGTTAGTGGTCCTTTCAAGTCAGAATTTAGGTAGATGGGCGGCGCTGTGTGTGGAAGCTTGAAAGCACTGGGCCCTCCCCCTATGTACCTGGCCTGAATATAAATAGAGAATTTTAGTATCTGACCTAATATCATGGAACCATTTTCCATCAATATAAACCATGTTAAATCATAAAAATAACATTAAAAATACTCTCTAGCCTTAAGCATAAACAGTGTATTCATATTAGCTTTAACAACTTAAAACAAATGTTAAATACTGCCTTTTTAGTTCATAGGTAAACAGTTATATTATATCTAACTTATTGATGCTATGCAGCTAGAGACTTCCATACATTTCTGTTTAGCTTCATACTCCCCAAGGAAATTATATCTCTCATAAAGATAATATTATTTTATTTAAGGTTTTGCCATTTTGAAAAGTTCTAATGGTGGCCCATTCTGGACACTTAAATACCTGGCTGCTGCTTGAAATTAAAGACTCATCATCCTTCTATGTTTTAAGGAAAAATAAAACTCAAAATGTAATATATAAAAGCACATCTATATTTCTGAAAATCAGACTGTAGTCTAAGACAGATTAATTACTAGTTAAATTGACCCACTAAGTTTCTAACCAAGTGCATCAACTTTAGACTTTCTTGGGTATGAAAGCAGAATAAGCTAATCTGGGGCACTCATATTCATAATATAGTATTTATTAGCAATCCGCAAGGAAAAAAAAGACGTCAGTGAACATTTCAAGAATATAAAAATATTAAAAATAAAACAAATTTAAACATATTAACCATCAGTTTGTAATAATGAACAACCAAAATGTTTGGGAGAAGGTGAAGGGATTCAGGGAACGATTATAAACATAAAATCAAGTCTCTTTTCCTCTTTATTTTCAATAAAATAAAGCAGTTCAAGTAAGAATTTTAATGAATTTAGTATAAAATAAGCTAATATGTGTACTAATTTATCTGTTTTCAACTTTTCAAACTATTTTGTGGTTATTGCTATAGTCAAATCTAATTTACTTTCAGTCAAATCTATTTATTAAGTACTTTATTCTTTTTTATTATAAGGTACCTATAGAACTACAATTTTAACCTACTTTTCAAATAACAGAAATGACTATTCTACAAGTTTTCTTCATGTACAATGCAATTTATGTTAATTTCACCATGCATATATCAAACTATTGTAATACAGTGAATACTATTTAAAATTTATTTCATTATTAAGGTAACTTCATTGTGGCCCTCTGTTTTTCACTACTGCTATTATTCTAAAGCTATTAGGACTAGCTATGTTATCTGTAGTTGTTTCTTAAGCAACAACTAATATTTAAATTTTGACCATCTAGAACATATTCTATGCAATTTGGGTTAGTAGGCAAATTGATAAATATTTATTGAGTATTCTGTGGTATCTACATTAAAAATATATTTGAGGGCCAATGAAGCATATGAGGAAGTAAGTGTGGAACAATTTTTAAATGGGGTATAAAAACCTAATCTCCTTAAGTGCAGAAAATTGGATTAATTCTATCACTAGACTAAAAATGATAAGGGAAAAGTGAGTATGTTCTCATTAGTGGATGCTATACTAATGGATACTATATTTTTTTCCTAAGAAAAATACTAAGAATTTCAAAATTGTTATTTTAGATATCTTCTCTCTTCATAGAAAAAGTATCAAATAACAGTGTTTGATGTATGTAAGTTTTTAATTTCAGACAGAATATATTGAAAGCAAGGTTACCAGAATTTATTATGAAAAATCTCAGTTTTAGGAGTGAGTTAATTAATTGGTAATAATGACAATAAAATTATTCTCAATTAGCAAAAATTTATTATAATATTCTGTGATAGTGCATAATTTATCCATGCAATTAAGTATTGACTGATTTTCTTATCTTTTCTTTCTTTCTTTTTTTTTTTTTTGAGAAAGAATCTCACTTTGATGCCCTTGGTAGAGTGCTGTGGCATCATAACTTAGAGCAACCTTAAACTCTTGGCTCAAGCGATTCTTTTGCTCCAGTGTCCAGAGTAGCGGGGACTACAGGTGCCCACCACAACACCCAGCTGTTATTAGACATGAGGTCTTGCTCTTGTTTAGGGTAGTGTTGACTTCCTAAGCTCAAGAAATCCATCCGCCACTGCCTCCCAGAGTGCTAGGATTACAGATGTGGGCCACCACATCAGGCCTGATTGATTTTCATTGAAGTGATTATTTGGTCATCAATTTCAGACTTAGAAAGTTCAATCAGTGGATTCAGAACTAGATTGAAGATATGGGATCCTATCCAAGTTCTTCCGGAACAGCTGTTATTGTCAGTGCAAAATCATTTAAATGCTGATTGGCCACTTCGATTATTTACAACTTAAAAGTGCACTTAGGACAAAGTAACTTGAATACATCAGAAAGTAAATAATCAATAAATGAATCAATAAGTTAAGAAAAATTATTTCATAACAGCAAGTTGATACTATTTAGAGAAAAATAGTCTAAACTTATCATGAAAAATGTTCAGATAATCCAATGAAATGAATCTTCACAAGTTTAACCTGTTTGGAAATAGTATCATTTATCTATTTCTCTTAAAAGGTGCCAATCTGAGTAGATGATAATATGAACTCACATTAATTTTACAAGGCTATGGATTTTTAGCATATATGTATTAGTGAAATGTTTTAAATCAATAAGGATACCATACCATACTGAAAAATATTTCTCAAAAGTGATTTGAATACAAAGAAATCCAAGGACAGAGTTTAGTTGGCTCTTCAATAGAACACTATTGAAAATAAAATACTTTTTTGACAATAAAGCCTTCTACACTTTACACTGAAAATAAATCAGCCAATACTTTTATATTATACTATTTGGATAAGCTAATTCCTCAACACATTTGAATAGTATATTATTTTAAATAAACTATATATATATTTGTGGGTTGCCATGTTATGATTTAATACATATATACATTGAATAAAAATCAAATCTGGGTATTTAGCATATCTGTCACCTCACATGCTTATTATTTCTTTGTGGTGAGAACATCTGAAATCTCTCTTCATAGCTATTTTGTAATATACAATACAATATTGTTAACCACAGTCATCCACCACTGTGCAATGTACCCTACCAAAAATTATTCTTTTTAACTGTAACTTTGTACCCATTAACCAGTCTTTCCCTTCATCCTTCTCCCCTCACCATCCTCTGGAAACCACTACTTTACTCTCCACGAGCGACTTCTTTAGATAACACGTGTGAGTGAGATCATGCAGCTTTTGTCTTTCTGTGCCTGGCTTACTCCACTTAACATAATTTCCTCCAGGCCCATCTTTATTGCTTCAAATGACAGGATTTCTTTCTTTCTTTATGGTTGAATAATATATCATCTTGTATATATACCACATTTACTTTATCTATCTGTTGATGGATACTTAGGTTGTTTCTATATCTTGGCTATTATAACAGTGCTGCAATAAGCATGGGAGTACAGATATCTCTTTGATGTACTGATTTCACATTTATATGTCCATTCAAAACAAAACTAAAATAAATAAGTGTTAAAAGAAGAATGTACTCTCCAAATCAATGAAAACAAAAGTATGCTTGTTTCTAAGTATCCAGTTTCTAATAAACCCAACCCCCACAGAACTACATAATTGTCCAATAACACTGTAAGGAAGAGAGTAGAAAAGGAAATGCTTTATTGAACTACCTACCAGGCATAGTGCTAGAAACTGTTTATAGGTTAATTTGTTGAAAATCAGTAGCATTGCTTTATAACAGACGTTCACCTATCTACCTATCTACCTATCTACCAACCAACACACTGGAAGAGACATAAACATTTCAATGTTTGGTATCAATACCAAAAGGTTTTAAGTGGGTTTTTAGTTTGCTTTGGGTGAACATAAGTTAGTTAATGAGTCATTTTTCCAATAAAAGTCATACAGAAATAAAAAACAAACAAATAATACATATGTATAAGCTAAGTGAATAAATAAATGAATATGTGTTTTCTGAAGCATGTTACATTAGCTTACATCTGCACATTAATGCAGACCAAGTTTGTACTTTTTTTGTCAGAAGAGACTATATCATTCAACACATCCTGAAGTACTTCTTTGCAACTTCAGATAAAAGAAAAGCATAACAAAATTGAGAACCAAAGAAATATGACTCAGAAATGGTAATGCTCTCTGTCTATTATTCTGAGACATATTACCTTTGTTGGATCTATCATAAAGCCAGGATCTAAAAGACCTCCATCGTTGTGTTCGTGATCTATCTCATACATGTTATAAGAGGGATTGCCAATTTCTACATTTATTCCTCCATTGATGATAGGTTGTCTTCTGATTGTTTTTGTCCTAGAACATATGAAAATTAATATGAGTTTGAGTTGTATAAATATTACAACTAACATGTATGCAGCTATCATGTGTATGTATAGATTTACTGACACACTTTGGAAAGTATGTAAATAAAATGCATTTGAAATAAGTTAAATAACTGACATTTGCCAAGTCACATAGGACTAACACACCTTGCTTTGATAAGTTATTATCCCAATTATTTTGGCTTAACATTAAAAATACACTGGAAATAAATCCCTCCTAAATAGCCAATACTATGTTAATTAAAATTGAATATTCATTAATTATCTTTTAAAATTCTATTTTTCCTCCTTTTTTTGAAAACTATCCCAAACAAAATAAAGATAAAGAAACTTTGAAATAGATTGTTTTCAATCCCTCAGTAGAACTGTGTTTTATATAATTCAAAAACTGACTCCCAAGTTCTTAGTTTCCTGCTAATGATGCCATGGACAACCCACTCCTGGATCTTTACAAGGGTATTTTCCAATAAATGGAAATGATACTTCCCATGAGATATAAAATAAATGAATGCATTATTTGTGAATGAAATTCAAATTGTGGCATACATATTCCTATTCAGTAATTGTATTGACATTATTAATCACACACATTCATATAACAAGATGCCCTTCATAACCCTTGCTATTTGAAGTGAACACTATTGCAAATGTAAAACTCTATTGATTTTAAAATGATATGACTCCTTGCTAGTTTTGTCAGAATATATAAATAGAGTCATTCCATTAGTAAAATATAAGGGGTAAGAGTTGTCTAAGTTATCATCATTTAAAATAAAATAAAAGAATAAAATGGTTTGGAAAACATAATATTTTGTAGTTGGAGTAACTAAAAAATGTTTCAATAAATTTAAAAAAATCTCTGTTTCTGCAACTGTGTGTTACAGTTAATCTAGAACATTGCATCTTACCTTCTTTTTCTTTTACAAAGCACTAACCCAATTACCAAGGTGGTTATCAAAGTCACCAAGAGGATAAGAGGCACAATGATGGCGATGCTTCCTATAAAATAAATAAACAAATAGATGAGGAAATAAATTAAGTAAGGAATGATATAACACTTTATTACACCAAATCATTTGATCATTGACATAATAAATATATAGCTTAGCTTAAATATTTATGTTCCTGGCTCATAACAGTGTTACTGAAAATCATTCTGCCATTAAATTCTTGATCTGCTGGAAGTGTTTCTTTAGACAGCTTTCATGTACATGTTTCATTTAAATACCTTGAGATTTATCTGACTTCTTTGTCAATCTGAGATTACTGAGTGTCCCCATCTCCTACTTCCAATTATGCAAGCACATGCTGGTAACTACATACTATTTGTGAATGAAATGCACATTTATACAGTGGCCATATTCTGGTCATACAGTTTCACTGGTCCATTCCCACCCTTAGTTGTGTTCTTTAAGTTGCAAATAATTTCTGGCCATGAGTAGGCATGGAAAGTTAGATGGCAGCCACGCAAACCAAGAGAACCATTAGTGTTAGATTTGGACAGACATTGGCCTAATTCCCCTAGGATTATATGTCATATGTGGCCGGAAGAAAACTGAAAGCAAGAGTTAACTGATAACAGGAGAGTGTTAACTAGATAATGTTAACTTTTCTAACAGACAAAATCTAGGGACCTAAGGCTGTTGTCTAAAACTTAGAGTAAATATCTGGTTGATTCAAGTCAGTTTAATCCCTAGCAAACCTAACAAACAAAACAACCCAACAACTAATTAAAATGTAATGTGGGCATCTTGAATGATTTGGAAATAGCATTTAAGAATTATTAAATTATACAATTTATTTTTCTGCAAGTACATGTGCATGTAAAAGTACTGGGAAATAAACTAATAATAACATAATAAACAGCCATTGAGGGACTTTATTATAGAAATGTAATTTTCTTTTAATAATTTTATAGGCAGAGGTATCTGGGTTAGATAGTCCATACTGGATATCACTTACCTACATATCAGTCTTAATTAAGGAAATTTTGGGTATAAAATAAAGTACCTCTTTGGAACTTCAAGAAATAACTTATTTAAAATAACCAAAAAACTCTCTCTTCTATCAAAAAAAAATAAGACTCATCTTTAGTCACATTCTAAAGTGTAAAACTCATTTTTACTTTTTCATGTAGCTGCTAAAACTATAAAACTTAGTGAGTTTGATATTATATTACCTCCTTGTTTTTGAGAAAGTGAACTTTATGTGAATGTGTAATTTATTAGAAATTAATGAAAGTAGAGAATTTGGCATTGTGGATGGTAATTAA
Source organism: Perodicticus potto (assembly GCA_963574655.1). Classification (NCBI taxonomy): domain Eukaryota; kingdom Metazoa; phylum Chordata; class Mammalia; order Primates; family Lorisidae; genus Perodicticus; species Perodicticus potto. The sequence goes on along the minus strand of CAUYRH010033539.1, from coordinate 56,247 downwards.
CATTTGTTCACAAGATTTAAATACCAGGAACAGCTTGGTTTCTTCATAAACTATGACTTCAACTGGTTGATCACAACTTTATAAATATTCTAACTTCATTTTTTTCTTTTTTGCTAGAGTGTGTGTAAAACTGGTAAGTATAAAGTATCTACCTATTCTGGTTTTTAGGTATATAAGATTTTGTTTCCCCTCAGTGCAATTATAAATTATTTTAAAAAATAGATTATACTTGTTCTATAGTTTTCATTCCTATAAGGAAGAAAACTGTTTATCATGGTTGCTAGATAACAAAAGATTTTTTTTTCCCTTATCACAGATAGTAGTTGCAATCCCATCTATTATGGCACTCTGTTTAAGAGTCTAGATTTCTGATATGTTTTTGTAACCAATCAAGGTAACTGCAATAATGCTTGGTGTCACTGATAAATAATGCAGGGTGGTAGGTTTCTGTTGTTATTGTTGTTGTTTTGCAAAATTATTGATGGAAACAACTGTCAATATTTTTAAAATTATAAAATAAGTATCTATCAAAGAAAGTATTTCCTAGTAGCATATACATTAGTAAATATCACAGTGTGATATATAATGATCAACATTTATTGTAGGTGATATTTTAACAGTATATTACTTATGGATAAGTGATGAAAAAAGTACACTCTACTTACTGAGGGTAGGAGGATATACCAACAATTTTCTCACACACAAAAAATAGAGCAAATCTTTCTTTACAACATGTTTCTGAAGTCTCCCTATGCACCACTCAGAAGAAAGAACTGTATTATCACATTGTTATAAGAAAGAACCACCTCCCACATGAGGGGTAGTGACACATAGAAGTTGAGGTAATATACTCTGGAGCAAAGTTACCTCTGCTCAAATCTCAGTTCTATTTACTTGCAACATATCCCCGAGCCAATACTTACCTTTGCCTCTGTTTATTCACCTATATCTTTAATAGTTACCATAGAAATTTATAAATAGGATTGTGTCTATTTTTAGTCATGAAAATAGCAGACTTGATGAATATTTGTTTGGAGGAAATTAGGATGAAGACATTATTTTGTGGCATTTTTTAAGTTACCTCTTTATATTTTCAAATCTATGTTTCCTAGTACCAGATAGATTTTTTCCTGTATTGAAACCTGATGGATTGTATGAAACAGACAAGGACAAAATAAGAGAAAAGGAGACACAATGACCCTCTAAATGATAGCTCGTATCTTTTGTAACTATAGTAAAATACAGAATTTCTACATCACTATCCTGCAAATGCTGAGTGTACTTTTATCTTCCTCACTTTCAGCAGAAACAAACAAAAAAAAAGCACAATTTGAACATTCAGCAGCTACTCCCTTTAAACTCTGTATAAATTAAAAATAGGAGCATGCAATAAATATTTCATCATCCTAAGTTTAAAATTCTTCAAAGTATCTTTAGAACAGTCACACTAGCTTCCCCTCACCACCACTATTTTGCCCTCTGTACAGTGCTGTGGCATCATAGCTCACAGCAACCTCAAACTTTGGGGCTTAAGTGAATCTCTTGCCTCAGCCTCCAAAGTAGCTGGGACTATAGGCGCCTGACACAACCCTCGGCTATTTTTTTTGTTGTAGTTGTCATTATTCTTTGGCAGGCCTGGACTAGGTTCAAACATGCCAGCCCTGGTATATGTGGCCGGTACCCTAACCACGAGCTACGGGCACTAAGCAACACACTGGCATTTTCAAATGGAACTTAAGCACAAAGCTCTAGAATAATATATCTGCCTTATTCCACTGGCTATTTTTCAGATACTTTAAACTTCAAGGTCCAGTCAACATCAGTACCACTACTCAAAGATGATTAACAAAGCTGGTGAGCATGAATCAGAAAGGTGGGTGTAAATTGATAGCATTACGCAGACACAGGCAGTGTACTCTGGATTATGCCGAGGTTTAGTGATAATGGACTATTTCAACTTCAGTATAAATTCCTCAAGTATCATCTTTCTTATTAAGCAGATGACTAATGCTAAAATTTGTGAAGCACTTGATACCCATTCAACACGATTAGATTTTATCCAAGAAAATAAAGTACAAGTAACCCTCCTACCTTAGGAAGAATTAGTATAACTACGTTTTCTGTCCTGTTAGAGTTAGTGAGGCAAGTTGCTCTAAGCCTAACTGTCTGGTAATAAGCACCTTCTAATAGAATCATTATTTGGTCAACTTTGTTTGAGTCTGTGATAATTTGACATTTACATAGCTAATAGCCCTTTCAATGTGTATTGATACTTTCATTAAATTTAATGACTTTGAATCAATGATGAGAGGAAGAGCCTCAGAATCTCTAGGAAAAGGGTCACAGCTACTTGTAACTCCTCCTACTGTTAAAAGTTCTCTACATCACATACCAGTGTGTGGGGGGTCAGGAATGGTTTGTTTTCACGTGTCCCTGAAACAACCCCCTCATTGGTGTGAGAGTGCTGAAACAGGTGCATGCACTTAGATGCGTTTTTTTCTAAAGGAGGTTGTTGCCAATAAAACGCCCACAGCACTCCTGTTCAAAGCATTTTCCCAATAACAAACTTTCCCCTTGTGGATGGACCTTATATAAACTTTCAAAATTGAACACATATTCTACTCTTGTTTTTTTTTCAGAGAGTTTTTATCAATATTTAAAATTATTTTTTTTACTCTCTAAAGGCTATACATCTGATTTATATTTAATAAGTGCAAAATTATCAGAAAGGGCAGGCTAAAGCACCTTGTCTTCACAATTCACAGTTTATAAATTCAGTGTGTCCTATACATTTGTAACTACAAATGTATTTTTCATATTAAACATTGCTGTTTTTGATTGTTGAATTTTGTAAATAATTTACAACATCATGTGTAAATTATTATGCCTCCAGAATTATTACAACATTAAATCCTGGAAAGAGAAAGAGCCTTTTTTCTGTACTTCTTCTTTTGCATATCAAATTAGGCAAGCCACCTCTAACCTTTTATGAACAATTCCCCTAATCCCTAGATTTTATTTCTACAATTATATGCCAAAACCTCCTTGAGGACTTCTCCTTTCCCTGACCCAAGAACAGTACGCAAATTCTAATGTAAACTCAAAATATTACATTACCATGAATCATTCACTTCACCTCTCCAAATTCAAATATTTATGTCTACATATTCCATGGACTACATACACTACATATTCTAGACTTATTTGCCATTTTTAAAGATATTGATGCTTATTAACCCAAATTAACCTCTAAATGTTGGAAATTTGGGCAATGTTGCTTGAACAATCTCAAGCAATGGCTTAGTTAACAATTTTGAGGCAAGGACAACAAACAGAGCAGCAATCATTTGGAGACTGCTTCTAGGGTACAAATATTGTATACTTTAGACTTTGATAGTGTCATTCCTTTTTACAAAATTTGAAGTAGTATGCTTTGGTTAGTTTTCATGAAATCTTTCTCAGCAGCAATGAAGGACTAGGGAAAAATTGCTTACCATGAGCATTTGTCATTCAGGGATATTATTTTCCCTCTACAACAATGTATTCACCCACTCACCAAATATTACCAATTTTTAAAATGTTCTCCACTTATGGTCAAATGAATGAAAATATATATGAACTGGAAAACTTTACTTCATAGTTTTATTTTGAAAAATTTTTCTTTTTTTGCAGTTTTTGGCCAGGGCAAGGTTTGAACTCACCACCTCCGGCACATGGAGGCAGCGCTATTTTGAAAATTTTTATAATGTCACTTAAAGTTGTCAGAAAATATAAACAGATGCACGATGTATATCCGATCTACATCTATAGATGTACAAAAAAATCTTGTAAAAATGGTCTATATTTTCATATACTTCAAAACAAGAACTTTAGAGGCAGTGCCTGTGGCTCAGTGAGTAGGGTGCTGGCCCCATGTACCGAGGGTGGTGGGTTTGAACTTGGCCCCGGCCAAATGGCAACACAACAACAACAAAAACCCCAGAGCTTTAAAGACAAAGGGAGCAGTAAGTTGACCATGATCTGTATAAAAAATTGTTTGTTAATTTATTTTTCATTATGAATAACTGATAGAGTCTGTTCCACAGCACATTGAAATACATTTTAGAACAATACACTCTGTTATATTTATAACAAGGAGTTATTTTTCCTCCTGGAGCAGTCTCAATCCACTGTGATATCTGCAGCCTTTGCAGGTGAGGGATATTTCCTAGAAAATAGCTAATGCGAGTTGGGCAGATGTGCATTCTGAAAATTGCCCAAGTTTAAGATGAACTTTCGCTGCCTACAACAGCACAGAAATACGTTTTTTTCCTTTTTTTTGCGGTTTTTGGCCAGGGCTGGGTTTGAACCCGCCACCTCCGGCATATGGGGCCGGCACCCTACTCCTTTGAGTCACAGGTGCTGCCTACTACTGGTTTTTGTCAATATCATCTTATAGATGAGAAGTCAGGGCTCCATTTTTTAAGAACATCTGGATTGTAGTGGATCTCTTGCAAAATTTCATGAAAAGCATTTTCCAAGACTCAAATACTTCAGTAAAGACTTAAAAAAAATGATTTCTATACTATGCAGACCACCCACAATATTAAACTTACTTGTGCTGATATGGTCAGACTTGCTGCTCTTTGGGGCTGGCCTCTCACACTGTGTGCCTGACCAGTTGGTGGAACATCTACAAAGATACAAACAATAAAAAAGATTGGTGAGTAGTAGAACCCATAAGGCTGCTAATGCAATAATTTCAACCAAGTGAAATGTTACACAAATAGCTTCAATTGGTACTTCACTTGTTGAAATACTTTTTAAAATTTAGGTTTACAGCAATTTTTTTCTCATTTTGTGTTAAAATTGATGCAGTTTATATCAATATTGAACTATTGATTACAAAGAGGCAATTTGAGAATTAATGAAAATTTTAAGTAGACACTTAAAAAATTGAGTTTGCATATTAATCAAATCTTTATTAACTTTCTTTATTAACTTTCTGTGATTTTTTTGTTTACCCATTGTAGGCCAAAGAACAAAAACTACCAAAACCGAAAATGGTCATTCGTGTCCTAGTTCAAGCTGCAGACTTTTTCCTCTCCTAATTAGACAAGAAAATACAATGCTCTCCCATTTTAAGTAATACCTCCATTACCATGAAGTCAAGAGAATGTGCCCAAGTTTTTATTGGGAGAAGCTGTTTTCCCTGTAGGGGTAACCATGATACTATCATGAGAAGTAGTAAAGAATAAGAATAATAGATCTGATTAAAATCTATTCTTTAAGCATAAACCACAACTATGTGATAAGCTGGCTGCATCCAAATCAATGTTGGAATAGTCTGAGCTGTGTATAAACAATATTCATTGGCTAACACAGGATGTCTCTGTGCATCTGTCAGAGGAAATCCACAGAAAAATAATTTAATTGGCACTAGTTCTTATTTAAAATGACTGTCAAATACCACCATATTAAGAATAGTTGTACACAGTGAAAGAATAGCTTCCAGAACCATTCCACATGGATTTCTCTGGGCATAGTGGGCCAAACTAAATAACTAAATAACAGCAATTTCAATGTCTCTGCCAATTCTGCCACAGCCAATTCTGATAACTGGTGCTGTTTTCTGAACTAGATTTCTATGATGCTATGTGGATGATCTGTGATAGATCAAATGTAAAGACAGTGTTGGGAGTCCTACAACATGGGCAGATTCTCATAAAATCACCACTATTGATATAGCCAAATAGAGAACATAAAAAAGTTTGTTTCAAAAGAGCATATATTAAATATGATTGCCAATAATGTCGAATAATATAGTTATTTGATTAATAATGATAAATTCAATACTATGAATATGGAGCATGACTTAAATGAAAATTAATATCATTATTTATGTTATGATTCAGGTAATAACTCATGCATCAGCCCAGTTTTTTGTTCAGTTGCCTCATAAAAAGCTTCCATATTAAATAATTTTCTATATATCACATTTATTATAAACCAACCTACAAGTAGGTTATTACAATTAATAAATACATTTTTAGGCCAGGTCTATGACTGTCTATATTATTGAAGTGAGTAGATGGGATGAGTATATTTTTAATAATTAAGGTAAGGTTAATAGGCGGCTCCTGTGGCTCAAAGGAGTAGGGCGTCAGCCCCATATATCAGAGGTGGCGGGTTCAAACCCAGCCCTGGCCAAAACTGCAAAAAAAAAAAAAAAAAGAAGATAAAGTTAACAATCAATAAAACTACTGATTTTTTAAAAATAATTTTTGTTCTTTATCATTGTGGATTAGATGAATAATCTAGAAAATTGTTCCAGTTCTTCACAAATTATAATTTTTACATAGTCTACATATGATTCAGAATCAGATGTTTAGGAGAATTTTCCAATCATGTTCTCAGAGTGAGTTCTGATTTATGCAAAACTCTTTTTGTGTTATGTACCTTTACATCTGTAGAGTTTTCCTAATTGACCACTGAGAATGTTTTCTATGCTCTAGTGAAAAACTAATTACTGACTGCTCACTAATTTCATTATAAAGCTGATGTGTACAAGGCTGAATATGTGCAATTATATTGAATTATTAATTAAATTATCAAAATTTGCTCTTTATATTACTTCATTAAAAAAAGTACAAATGAAATCATAGTTCAGTTTCAATAAGAGAAATGACCCATATTATGTTGTGTTACTATAGCTAAGAACCTTTGGGGCTCATCATTACACTAAAATGCTTGGAAGTCAGAAAGTTGACTTGCTCATGAATTAAAGAATTAAATGCAAATTGACATTATTAACTAGTGACATGAACATTATGTATATTAAATAACATAGAAAATTATGAAAAAACATGCCCCTAGAGTTCCATATTAACAGAGAGAGATTTTTGCACAAAGAGGATAAGGATAGTGTGATTCTTATTACAAACTCTGGAACTGTTTAAGTAGAACAGGTGATATTTGGTAACAGTGTGGTATAATTTATACCACTTCTTATGCTAGATAAAAGAAGTCACCTGCTAGTGGTCATAGTTATCTTCCCTTTGGAATTGTGAGATGCACATTTAAATTTCTAACCTTCAGGGAATACTTTACTTATTCCATACCAGACAAAGCTCTCAAAGACTCTCCTGAAGAAATAATTAATTTTAACAGTTATACACCTTAATCAAGTTGACGATCACCTTGCAATTCTCCCTATACTCCTTATAATGTTTAATGGCCAAGGATAAAATATGTTCCACTGTTCTGCATTTGTCTCAATCTTAAAAATCTCTTTTGAGATATTAAATCAAATAGTCATTATTCTGGTTGCCTACTTACAATATTACAACTTAGGCATTTGCTGCTCCACAAATTCTTCTAATGGTTGATTTAAGACCAAGTATTTTTACCATCTTTATAGAAATTCATAAATCTTCAGACTCAACTCATGAATAGATTACAGTGATCAAGGCCAATAATGGAAAAGTATTTAAAAATAGGGAATGTGTTCAGATCGTCAAAATTTCCTGTCCAATTTTCCACTGAATTATTTGTATAATCATGCTGATTATAATTTCTGTGGCACCTGTATTTTTTTCATCATTCCTTAAGCAAAATCCATAGTCCATGCTCTGGAAATCTGAAATCTGTACTGTTGCAATCCACTGCTCCCTGTTATTCATCCAGGGACAAATTTAAAGTTAGTCTTTCATGGCCCATCCAAGCAATTTATTTTTCTCACCAACACAAACACTTGTTATCAATCATTTAGAAACTTCTCTTCAGTTGATTCCCAATTCCCTTAACCTTCAGGTAATGAAAATCAGCTTCAACTTATGTGCTTATCACTATACTATTTAACTTCTTAAACACTTTCATGAGTTTTTTAACTGAGTATTGTAGGATCAGGGATGGACATATAGATAAACAGAGACATAGATTCCTATTTATTTAGTCAAATAATCATTGTCCTTCTGTACTACATCATCAAATGAAGATACTTTTCTTAGCACTTTCCTGAAGGCAATAGCTGCCTGGTAAAGGGTTACACTGATTTAGCATTCTTTGTCATCTTACCTTCTTTCCTAGGCTATTGATACTATTTAGAAAGATTATTTACTACTACAATATTTTCTTTTCTTTTTCTTTCTTTCTTTTTTTTTTTTTTTAAGAGACAGACTCTCACTTTATCACTCTTAGTAGAGTGCTATGGCGTCAAAGCTCACAGCAACCTCCAACTCCTGGGCTAAGGTGATTCTCTTGCCTCAGCTTCCCAAGTAGGTGGGACTATAGGCGCCTGCCACAATTTGGCAGGGCCCGGTTCAAAACCATCACCCTTGGTATATGGGGCCTGCACCCTACCCACTGAGCCAAAGGCACCACCCTACTACTTTGTTTTCTTAATCTTACTATTCCACTTCCATAATAACTGTATGTATAAATAGCTCTTAATCACATATATTTAATGACATATTCTTTAGTTCTGGACTAGAATAAAGATTAACAAAGTGATTTAAAAAAAATTAGATTCTAGGGTTCCACATTCCAGAGAATTCTTTAGATGGTTTGGGGTTGTGGCCAGGAATGTAAGAATCTACATTTTAACAAAGTGAATGTAATGAAAGTAATCCATATGTCACACTTCAAGATTTGAGATAAATTATTTTTATATTCCAATAGACTTTGTTCTTATACCAAATGTTATTTAATCATTTTCATTCTTAAATGCCAACTATCATTGCTTAAAAGGTTAAATGACCTGAGTAGAAGTTCTTTACACAGTATGTAGAGTTTATTTATTTATGTTTTGTAATTGCTTCTCATCTGAGTGTTACTGTATGAAACACATGGTTAGTAAATTCATTAACAGTTTGTGCAATTCTTGCATAGCTACAATATTTTTGTTCCAATTATCATTTTCTGTAGTATAAGGAAATATCCTTGCATAAAGGCTGTAGTGTACGGATGTTACTAGGAAGCACAATCAACACTTTTAGAATGTCAAAGTAAGTTCTGTATTTGTAAGGGGACAAAATACAATCTTTAAAATGGAAGTTATTATATTTAACAGCACAACCATAAGATATATTATTAAACTGTCCAAAATAATGATAGTTCTGAAGTAGTAGAGTGACTATTACAAGGGGAATTAAAATTAGATATAAATACTGATGATACATTAACAATTTTAGGTGTTGTATTTCACTATAACAATGATCAATTTACATGAACTGCTTCCATCACTTTGCAGAAATATGGCCTAGAGTCACTCACTTTTGGAGGACTTCAAAATAAAATAATAAGATTAATAGCTGCTTCCACTTTTCATCATATTTAAATGTCATGGACTCTTGTGACTATAGTGGAATTCAAAGGTGAACCTTAAAGCTATTTGAAATTGAATTTTCCCTCTCGTATATATATTCAAGGCTGCCCTTATTAACCATGATGATGGAGGCATTTGGAAAGAAAAATCTTTTAATATAACCTTTATCTATACAGGAAAAACAATGGCACAAAGGGATTAAAGAAGCCTTGAAAAGTTGGGCATGATATCATGAATGTTTCTGTGCTCCGCAAACCTCATTCAATAACAAGGAAAAATATGATTATATGTTATGCAGCAGATTTATGCAAAAGTATTTTCATTTAGTGAAGAAAATTAGAAAAACTAAATATTATGTGCAAAATTTTTCTTATTAATTCTCCAATTCCACTCTTTTGGTGTTGAGAACGTAACTATTATACATGATATTTCTCACTTGAAAGCTCTGCACTCTATGTAGCCTCCAGCACTTTCTATGACCCCTTTGCTTACAGACAGCGGCACTGCAAAATGCAAAAAAATTTACTGTATTTTGGAGCACATATTTAGATATCTATTTACCTGCTCTGCTTAATTTTCCCTTAAAACCATTTTCAACTATTATTGCTTTATAACCTTCTTAGATAAAACTACTTCATGTACACATACAAATGCTTAATTTTTATGACATACTTCAAAAATTTCCTGACCCAACTTTCAACTTAAATTTTGTATAATATTTAATAAAAATTTGCTAAACTGTGTGCCAGATCCAAGGATATATATGTTCACATAAAAAAATACTTGCACTCAAATTCTATAATAACCATATGAGTAGAAATTACCTACTGTCTGAAAACTCCATCTTTAAAGGATTGCCCAAAGAATCACTACTGATAAGTGGTAGAAATAGAATGTGGGGTTATTATTTAACACTGTTTTAGAAGACAATTTCATAATTTTTCTAATTCAATGAAGAAGCAGGAAAAAATACTTTTCTTTACTTTCTCATGCCCAGGAGAGCACTAGGCTCCTAATCAAAAAGTTAACATATTCAGAACACATGCTCCCACATGCCATGCCCTGTTTCTCAGAGTGAGCACACCTCCCCTGCAATTAGAATCCGAGCAGAGAAGGATGATCAGAAGCCATAGGCATGAGCTGAGAAGCCTTGGACAATTCGTTCAGTGGACCTAAGCAGTGGTGGGGAGAACCTCAGCTCCCCAGCATCCTTCTCCTGCCTCTGTGGACCCTGAGCCACTGAGACAAACTCCTGCCAGGGTGACCAGCATAAGCAGTCTCCATGATGACACCACAGCCCACCATGTGCAAAGCTTTGCCCCTGTAATCTTCAGATCCAGCTTTGAAGCTCCTGCTATGCTGAAGCCCAAGACTCTGCCCCTGTAGCACTAGGGCCTGACATTCCACCCTCAAGGTTCCAGAGTTGTGCCAGGGCACCAGGACCCCACCCTGAGTCTCCACTATTGATTGCTAGGTCAGTAGAACCTCCCCTTATCCAACTTTATACTCAAGATCCCTCAGCCCTGAGCCATTATTACTCCTGGACCTGGTTCATGCAAATTCCCACAGTTCTGGTCATCCCTGACCACTGTCTAACTAGTCACTGAGCTGCTAATGCCACCTTCACTGGGTGACCTTGGGCAGAGCAATCCGTCATAACAACAGCTGCCAAGGAGAGGGTCACATAGAGTCCCCAACTTGTATTTCCAACAGTGAGCTGGGGAGCAACCCTCCACTGCACGCAAAGATTATCCAGCACTGGCTCTAACGAGGCAAACTCAAGGTCAAACAGAACAGCTGTTCCATCCGCTCCTGGTGCACTCGCCACTCCCCTGATAGCTAACACTCCAAAGAAGGACACAAAACCTCCAGCGAGGGGCTCCCACTTCACCTTACTAAACAGGACAAACAGAAAAGATGAAATTTACCAAGAAATTATCTATGAAAAGAAGTTTGTTAAGTTTGGTGTTTTAAATTAGGAATGTTTAAAGATAAAACTATGAAATACTGCGTGAGCAGAAGTGGCCACTGACGCATTAAATGATGACTGAATAAATTTGAAAATATGAAATCTCTAGGAATGGAGCAATTTACCGTCTAGATAGTCGCCAGGGAATTTTACTAAAAGCTGATGAGCAAGGGATAGGTATCTTTTAGAGTGAGTACATTCTTTCTACTTAACTGAATGCATTACACATATCAACTGAAAAGGAAAAGAAATAATCATAAAATTAGGATGAAGTATTATAATGGATGCAGTTGAAGATATATAAGTAGGGTATTACATTAGACATTTAGTAGGTTAGAATTCTATAGCTAAAAGAAGAAAGAAAAATCAATGTATGCAATATCAGCAAAAGCTCTCAGGATGAAAGTCAATTCCAAATTTGGCTTAAAAAACATGAAAAACATAAAAAGGCAGGGAATTAAATGTTTAATACCAATCAGATAAATGGACTACGTTGCTACCTAAATATTTTATTATTAGGACAGAGGAGGAGTAAACAATAAAGACATTTTCTTTTCTTTTTTTTTTTTTTTTTTTTTGCAGTTTTTGGCCAGGACAGGGTTTGAACCCGCCACCTCCGGTATATGGGGCCAGCACCCTACTCCTTTGAACCACAGGTGCCTCCCCAATAAATACATTTTCTATAAAAATGCAGCAAAGGTCCTTCCTAATTCTTAGGTTAAACTGTGATGGGAAGGCCTGGTATCTCAAACTGCAGTATCTCGTAAGTATATTAGGTGACTAAGTTCTGCTCAGAATATATTCATCCTGTTCAAGATTTTGGCAATGGTAGCATATCTAGAGGTGTTACCAGAAGGTTTTTGAGTATGCGAGTGCCTTTATTAGTGCAATATCTAATTCTTTAAAGACACTAAATTCATTTTCAGTTGCAGCACTCATGCACTGAAATACTGATTCTAGCCACTTGTTAACTCTAGAGTTTGAATCATGGGAAAATGAATTAGATATACAAATGGCTATCTGCTTTCTTATTCTTCAGCCTAGTTCTTATTCTAGTTGCAAGTTTTCATAATGATTCCTATACCGGCACTGAAAAGTAATACCAAAGTTTTCCAGAACTAAAGAATTTATAATTGATTAAGGGACCTTGCGTAAGACCAGCATTAATTACCCAATTACTGCTATTCAGCCTTCCTCAAAATCTAGGACATAAAATTTCAGATTTTTTTTTCAATTGTTTAAGCCAAGTATGGTGGCTTGCACCTATAATCCTAGCTCTCAGGGAGGTCAAGGAAGGTAGACTGCTGAGTGCAGGAGTGTGAGACCACCTTGAGCAAGTGTGAGACCTCATCTCTAATAAAAATACAGAAACCATTGGGGAAATTTGGGAAGCACAGGTTGTCCCAGCTTCTGGGGAGGCTGAGGCAAGAGGATAGCTTGAGCCCAAGAGTTTGCAGTAGTTGTAAGCTGTGACACCATGGTATCCTACCTAGGGCAACAGAGTAGGATTATGTCTCAAAAAATATAAATTAAAAAATTAAAATAATTTAATTGTTTAAAAAGAAAATACACAATCCAAAAAAAAAAGGTAACCTAAGATAAAGTGAGAAAAAGTTGTAAAATCAAGCTTTAGTATGAGTTAACAAATCTATCTATCTAGTATAAATGTTATTAATAATTAGTAACAAAGCTCTCACCAGATTTAACATTTATATGTTCTTACATGTTGCACACAGAAACATTTGAAAGCTTATGACAAAAGTTGCACACATATCTTTCCTAATCCTAGTGTTATATTTTTTTCTTAGATGCAAGGTGAGAAGCTTCAAGCAGATAATGCTCTAAAAATTGGTTCAGGAAGTAGAGACAATGCCTTTAATAAATCTAAAATTCTATAAAATATTATAGTTGTATTTTACATAACAGAGAAAACTACTACTTGATGTCAATTATATACATATTTATGTATTTCATCAAAATACCATCAAAAATATGCTATATTCTGTATTTTATATTTGCCTATGACTATGCTAGACCATGATTTATTGAAAGGTAGAGATGATCTATTATTCAACCTTCTATTCCCTCATATCTTGAGTTACATATAATACATACCCAACATAGAAATTTGGTTGGTCAATGTTTGCTATTTGAAAAAAGTGAATGAATGAAGGCATGGAGGAACACCATTAAACAGCTATGAATACATATCCATATTCAGAAGTGTGATAAACATGTGCAAACCTTATTCTGTGAAGTATGGATAGCACCATTCATAAGAACATGCTTCAGGTAATTACCAATCATTGCTCACTGAAAGGAATGTATCTTTAGGCAATTCACCCCATTTCAGGATTCTCATTTGTTATTACAGGGCAGAGCAACACCCCCTACTTTTACCTCACGTTACTCACAGATCTAGTCTCTTAAGTTTTAACCTTTATTTTCCCCTTAAATCTGCTTCCTACCCTATTTTATATTTTTTATTTGTATTTTATATGGTTTTCTTTCACTAGCTTAAATCTTTTTCTCTCTTCCTTTTTTCCTTTCTTGTCAAGTCTACTTGAACTTCTTAAAAGCAAAAAAAAAAAAAAAAAAAAAAATCCAGATTTCTTGAGAAATATATATATGAAATTTGAATATCATCTGAGTTAGTACACTTTGGATGACAGAAGAATTATAAATGTTAAATTTATATTATAGAGTTTTATGTCGCATACCAATATCAATAGATATTACAATCTCTGATTGGTACTCTTAATAGAAAAATACTAGGCCTTTAGTTTCTCCTTTAATATGATATCTCTTCCTGCTACTCTCCTAGTGGGCAAAAAGAGAAATAATTTATTTCTGTAAGTGACAGTAATATAAGCAACTTTTAAATTTTTTAATTTTAAAACTAATGTAGATAGTAAGCATATTAGTTTAGTTGTCATCTGAGTATTGTATCAAGTTAATTTGGGTCAAGTGTTAATTTGGAGACTAATTAATATAATTTTATTGACTTGTTCAAGCATGGGAAAAGATGGTATAAGCATCTAAACTTTGAGGTCATGCACTGTAGTTGTAAAATCGAGGGAATGCATTTAACAGAAATAAAAATAATTTAAATTTTTAATGAGGTAACAGTTATACAAACAAAAATAATATATAATGTATTGTGCTTTTTTTGATCATTCTGATATATTGATAATATTAAATACCAAGAATATATCCCCCAAATCAAAGGAAAATAACATGACTGAATCCAAGCTGCATGCTAAATAACATGACTGAATCCAGGCTGCCAGATATATAACTATGCAATAATTATTCTTTATTAGGCAGTACAACATGCACTCTCAAAGTAAAATGGGAGTTTAAACTTGCATAGAAAAATGTAATATCTGTGTTTTTTTCTACCTGTGGCATGACTTGCAAGGTGAGCTAGAGAAAAGTACAACCTTGTATGTGGGATGATAAAGGACAGATATTGATATGACAAGTCACCTTGGGCTTTACTCATTTAAAAGACATGCACTTTTTATAATTTTGTGCTTTGAAAATATGCCAAGGAGCAGAAAGCAAATCAGGGACATACAATGGCTGGACTCTTGAAATGTAGATAACATAGGCTGCTGAAGTGGAATTGCTCAATACCCCCACTAAGAAGTTGTGATCTGTTTGTAATCACTCATGATAACTTCCCTGGGCTCATCTCAAACATTCCTATGGAGTCACAAGGTCACTTGGTCCAGGTGGAGGAGTGAGCACTGCGCCGTCCAGCAGGAGGAACTGGGAACAAATTGTGCAATCTCCTTTTTACAAGGCCAGCATTTGGAGAGACCAAGGCCTTAATTAGCCATCACAATATACAGGAATAATTCCTATCTTTTTAAAAATTTGTGGCAGAAACAGAACTCATTATCTTCCTCCCAAAAGCTTCAAGGAAAGCTTCTCTAATACCTGTGAATTGCCTTGTGAATTTGTCATCCTAAGGAGTTGGAAAATAATGCTGAACTTTTAATAAAATAATTAGACTGGAACAATCACAAAACCAAAGAAAATGACGAAATGCTTAATTCAGATAATGCTCTAAGTGGAGGTCCCTTTGGTACTTACGTATTCTCTTTGCATCCTTCTGTGCTTTAAAAATTCACTTTGAGGCCAGGAACGGGGTCTCATGCCTGTGATCCTGGCACTCTGGAAGGCCTGCGTTGGTGGATTATTTTAGCTGGGCCAAGTGCAAGGAAATATGCTTCATGTCCAACACTCTAATGGGTCACCTCCTCTCACAGGTCAATCCTAGCCACTAAATGTGGATATTGTAGTGCAACATGAGGACTGTAAAACACATGCATGCACACATATGCACACACACAGACAAATGATGAGGAAAAAAGATAATTTTGTGGAGAACCATTTTTCAAAAAGATGAACAAAAACCAGATGCCCAAATAAACCTAGCCAAAAAAAAACAAAAAAAAACCTGTAAGGAAAATGCTCAAAGCAAGTTATTTTTAGCTTTTATTTCAAGTGAAGAAGTAAAACATAAAAACTAACAGTGCTATCTTGTTTGTGACCACATGGAGAATTCTTCTTTCTATGGGCAAGAAGCAATAATATATATTACAAGCAGTGTCCTGGAGTTTTGCCATGCTGCCATTTTCAAAACAGTGAGTGCCTGAATTGGTATACTTTTAGAAGCAATGTGATATTAGAGTTAGATCTTTTTAATTCTCCCTTTTCAGATGATTCAGATGAAAACTTGTTTTTTCTTCTATTTTTAAAACCAAATATGAATTACATGGAAAATTACCTTGGAAAAATAAATATTACCCAGATTCCAGCAATAATAGATATAGACTGCTTTTATTTTCAAGTGCTTTTAACTTTTAACTGTGTGTGTACCTGTATATCAAAGACATTATAAGTACATGTCATGATATGTGTGTGTTTGTATTTATTTATATATGTTGTTGTATGTATACAAATTCAGACAATTAAGTTTACAAACGATTCCTACCTCATTGCTGAATATCACTATGGTCAGGTCTGGAGTACTCCCTTGGGAAGCTCTGCACTGACACCAACTTTCACCCTTCAAAGTACTTTTCCTAGGATAAGTTCACGAACTTAATTGTCCAACCTCATATGCTTTTTATAAAATTAGATTGTATAGTATATATATATATATATATATACACACACACACACACACACACACACATAATTTTTAGTCAGAAATATCTATTATTCTTACTTTTGTATTTATGTTATGTTATTTAATTTTTTATTTCTGTGACTGGAATCTCTTTCCTTCATGGCCCATGCTCACTTTTTCTCAAATCTTGACTCAAATATCACCATCTCTGGGGGGCTTTCACTAGCCACTTAACTTCAGATTTTAAACATTTCTTCAAAATTCCATATCCTTATTCCCTGCTCTATTTTTTTCTTAACATATAAGAGCACTTAACACTATTAAAATACTTAACAAATATTTTATACACTTACCAATATTTCCACTTCTGAGTGCTAATCCTAGAAACCTAAGTAGATGAGTACATAGGTACTTGCATACATAAGATTTTACCCTAGGAAAAATATAGTAAGACAAAAATAATTAAACAAACTACTTCATCTAATTATTGAGTGATAAAGGGTTGCTTAAATATAGTACAGGTATTCCAGGCAACAGAGCATTGGGCAACCATTAAACCTAAAAGTGTTTAATTTTATATATTTTCAAGGAATGAGGTGTACAAGGTATTGTAGGTAAATAAACATAAAACAGTGTATCAGATGATCTCATTTTAAGTACATAAGACTATGCAAATGTGCATTTGCATAATGAAACTCTGAGTACACAGAAACCAAAATAACAGTGTTTATTACTAGAAAATGTACATTTTAAAAAAATGGAAGGGCTGGGCATAGAGAAGGCCAGACATCAAAATTCAAAATAATTTGACTATAACATATAAACATGCTACATTCTTACTGTGGGGAAGGGGAGAAGGGGGTCCAAGGGAGAAGGACAAGCTGTTTTGGGGGAGGCTATAGGGGTCCTGTGCACCCCTCCCCCATCCCAACCTCTTCCCTCTGTGTCTGTGTGGGTGCACGTGTCTGAGTGCACCTGTGTGCACACTTCCCGGTCCCCTCCCTGTCCTAATCCCCCCCCCCAATTCCAGTTGCTGCTGGTTGGCCGTCATTCGGCTGTCACTCCTCTGCCCATCACCTTGCGGGGTAGAAGACCCCAGCCGGCCCTGCTACGCCCTGTCCTGTGCTCCTCTACCAGAAGTCCTAGTGGGGTAAGAGTTGGGGTCACAGTACTTTGTGACAGCCATTCTGCTGGTGAACTTGCGGCCCATCAAGCCCTGTGTGGCTTTCTGACTGTCAAACACAGGTGAATTCCACGAAGATCTTTCTGCAGCCAGGCACCTCCACACCATCCACAGGCTGGGGATCTCCACAGACCTGACAAGCCCGTACTTGCTGCACTCCCCCCGCAGCTCCCCCACCATCTCTTCATACTCAGCGTTGTCCCACAGCTCCTTAGGCAGCACCTTGTTCAGGAGGCACAGGACCTCGGTCAGGCAGCTGCCGCTCTGCCCTCGGGAGCTCCTCAGGCCCAGCACTTGCAGGGGCACAGGCATCTGATTGGTGGCGCTCTTGGCTCCCACACTTGTCTTCCAGATGAGCTGCTGCTTATCCCCCGCTGCAGCCCATGGAGCCCTGCAATGGCACGATCAGCCAGGGCGAAGTCCAGAAACTCACAGAAGGCGTAGCTCTTGGGGAGCCGTGGGCGCTGTCCTTGACTAGGTTGAAGGCCTTGAGGGGCCCGAATGGCATAAGCAGCTCTTTCACCTGGTCATCCTGCAGGTGAGCGGGTAAGCCCCCTATGAACAGCATGTGGGCAGAGTCAGGAACCCCGGTGGACGCAACTCCAGGCACGTGGACAGAGGGGTTCTCCAACATGCCGGGGAGCAGCTGGTAGTCATGAGGCCTGCGGATCTTCAGTGACAGGCCTTGGAAGATAATGCCATCGAAGGCCACGGCCGGGGTAGTCTCATCTACCAAGCGAAACTCCAAAAAGGCAAAATTCTTGTCTTGGTTAATCTGCATGATCAAGACAGGCTTGCCAGGGGTTTGGGTCAGCCTCGCAGGCACATCTGGGTATTGAAGAATCCATCATGGCCACCTTGGGGATGCCCAAGGGGATGCTGCCCACGTAGAGGCGACAGGTCTGTCTAGTGTTCTGGCCCTGACCACAAGCACAGGCACAGGCACAGTCAGACGGTCAGGGGCCACGGGGTGGGGTGGGAAGAAGGGCAGTGGCCGGAATCTGACCCAGGCGGGGAACCAATCAATCTGCTGTATTCCCTGTTAGTGCCTCCAGTTTGCTTCCTTGCCGTCTGTCCCAGGAGGGAGGTGCTGCACTGGTCCCTGCTGCGCCACTGCTGACTCCAGCTCCAACGCTTGGTGTCCCAGCTTCAAGGATGGCTGTGGCTGCGCTCCCTGTGCCCAGTCTCCTGGTCCCGCTCCTTATTCTCCTTAAGCTGCGGTTAGGTTACACTGATTGCCTTGGTTAGGTAAAGTCCCTCTTATAATTGTGTCCCACCCCAAGAAGTGTTTCATACACCACCCCCCAATCCCCCTCACTTCCCCCCACCTTGTATTAGCTCATCTACTGCCTTCATGTTACAATTGAGTACACTGGATTCTTGCTTCTCCATTCTATGACCCAAAGAAAAATTTACATATACATATTATTTTCTTTTAGAATTTTACTTTTTTCTTTGGAAAAACTCAAGCCCAATCAAACCAGCATTTACTAGTCACTTACCATGTTCTGCACATAAAGAGATGATACCTGAGTAGAGACCAATTGGATAGTAAGAGTGAACTAGAAATAATGGAGGAGGAACATTTGGGTTCAGTGAGCTGTTTGAGCAAAGATACCTGTTAGGCAGATGGCAAGTGACCTCTGAGACTCCCCTAAATGGAGTGCTTTGCCTTGGTGCTGCCTCTAGCAATTGAGACCACTTGGGAAGGAAGACCACAGTGGCCCTTAGTGCTGCCTCACCTTAATACTATCCTGAGTAAACAACTGCCCCACCCCGGGGAAAGGAGGAATACTTGGCCCGCTGGTATAAAAGGTTTTGGAAAGTTACTTAGAACCAATGAACATGTCATTAACTGTCCATCAAAGTGGTTCCATGATAACCTCTGAACCATAAGGATGGACTAATCCAGACAGTATAAAACAAACCTCAGAGCCTTTTCTCTGTCACAAGCTCATTGTCCATGCAAATGTATCTTGCTCTGTAAACCTCTTTCTTGCTCTTACTCTTTAAACCTATCTTTCTCTTCCTCAATAAACTTTGTTTCATGCTTGCCTTGCTTTGGCGGGTCTGGTAATTTCTTTGAGCCAAGAGTGCATCAAAAACTGAGAATGTTGGCTTGGCACCTCAGTGATTACTACACAGGCTACATCCACCGAGGCTTGCAGGTTTGAAACCTGCAAAACAACAATGACAACAACAACAACAACAACAAAATAGCCAGGTGTTGTGGCCGGCGCCTGTAGTCCCAGCTACCTGGGAAGCTGAGGCAAGAGAATCACTAAGCCCAAGAGTTTGAGGTTGCTGTGAGCTGTGACACCCCATCACTCTACTGACGGTGACATAATGGGACTCTCTCAAAAACTAAACACAAAACAAAACTCAGAATGCAGACAACTGCCTGAACCCTGACACAGCCAGGTGTGCATGGTGCTAGATTCATGGAGAGAGGTTCTGCATGTGAGTGAGGCTATGTTCATGGAGTGTGAGGTTATGCCTGTGTTCTTGTTAATACGGAAGTAGTGGTAGGGGAGTTAGGGTAGCTACAAGAGCTCTCTTTTACTGAAGCAGGAAATCTATTGAGGGTATTGCTGGGAAGTAGGTCTACATTACAAAGAAACTTAAATTCAATAGAAATGAAACTCTAACCCTAGGGAGAAATCTCACAAGGTAGAAAAGCATAGTCTACTTGCTCTTGACTTCAGTGATTTTTCACAAAATTAATACTTTCCATAACATACAATAAAACAGTAGTACAAACATTGGAAAAATACATGTTAGATTTTTTTAAAAATATAGTTTTAATATTATTCAACATACCTACCCAAATAAATGTCAAATCTCCCTCCAAATAAATGTAGGGGAAAAGGGAAAAAATTTAAATTTTATTCTTTTTCCTTGGCTTCTGTTTGGAGTTTTCTATTTCTTCCATACATAGTAATAAGTAAAAATGACCATCAAGAGACAGAAGTGAAAATTTTCAAAGAACACATCTACTCCTTATTAAAGGATATCGTAATAAAATTTCTATGATGTAAAAACTGTCACCTTCACAGATCTGAATACTTTATAGACATTCCAAATGTGTATACGTTTTGCACAATTCAAATAGCTTTTCACTCTATGAAGAAAAGAAAAATGTAATACCAATAAAATTAAAGCAAGCATTATGTCTCTTTCTATTTCCTGTAAAGGCTTTGAGATGAAATAGTACGTATGACTTTTCATTAAAGATACATAATAAGCACCAATTGAAAACTGTGGCTGAAGCCTGTGTTTCCAAATACCTCCTCTTGCGAAAAGAATGCTCCACTAGAAAGATATTCTGTACGCTTAATATTCCCTTAGCCAACTATTTTGTATTCCAATGATTATAGACACTTTATATTAAATTTTACTTTAAAGTTATTTACAGTTTAGTAGCATATGACCCATAAATACACTAGGAAAAACTAAGAAAACTTTCCATATTCTCCATTTTTCAAATCTAAGGAACATGAACATGAAATCTGGTTCAACCATCTCTCTACGCATTACTTTCTCTAAACAACAACAACAAAAAATAGCCCTCTTGAATACTTTATTGCTTGTTATAAAAATATTTTCCCCTAGATACTGTTTTCCCTTCATTTAATCCATAGCCAAATATTCAGTAAAGAATCTACATTTTTCTCTACTTACCTTTTAATTAACCAACTATAGTTGGTTTACCGTCTCTATAGGGCTTTCAAAACATCTTTCATAATGGCCATCCAGTTATGAATACAATAAAGTATCAATAATGCTTGTCCTTCTTTAAATTGTCTGGAGTTGATTTGATATTCTTTGAAGTTCTACTTTGACTTGTAAGAAATCCACTCTGTGATACCTCTTCCCCAACTTCTATTTCTTCTCATTTAACCTCATTGATTCCTTCACCAGACAGTATCAAAACATTGGATTTTTCCCATTTTTTTAACCTTAATTCTCTACACTTCTTTTTATAAACCCACTCTTGTGCCATGGCATAAAATGTACCTAGCAAATCAATCCCTTCCTCTCCTCCAAGTTTGCCACATAATCTGTTTTCTATTCTCAACAATCTTCATATTTTTTCCAAAAAGAAGTTCAACCATTTTCCTCTTGTAAAATTACAAGATAATTTCTCAAAATACTGTGAAAATGTATAGGCTTTATAAAACCTTCTAGTCTTCCACTAGGAATCACTAATTAAACTCTATTCAGTTGTTTTCTCCACAGCACTTAGGTCATCTTTTTATTATAATACTTATTAGGTGGTATTTTAATATTTTTAAAACATTATTCTACCCAAAATTAAATTTGATTTTTTCATTTTTTTTTTTTTTTTTGGCCAGGGCTGGGTTTGAAACCACCCCCTCCAGCATATGGGGCCAGTGCCCCACTCCTTTGAGCCACAGCACCACCCTTAAATTTGATTTTTTCAAATGTAAAATCCATATTGGAATTATTACAGCATAAAGAGTGGTACAGCATAAGAGTCATAACCAGGGCATGGACTTTAGAATCAAAAAGGTATGATCTGAGTCTCAGACATACAACATTTCCTAATGTGTGACCTTAGGTAATATTAATAATTGTTATTATATAGCAGTCTAACTTTATATATGAGATGTGTAAAGTCTTTAACACAGTGCTTGGCACAGATATTTCCTAAGTCAGTTTTAGATTTGTTATTTCTCCTCTCAAAATTACATAGGGTATTACTTATAACGACTTATCAGTAAATATTTAGTAAATAAATTAGATAATGAATGATAACAGAACATAATTCTTCTATGCTTTGTATATGGCTTAAGTGTTTGAAGAATATTTGTGCCCCAATATCTGTAGGGGATTGGTTTTAAGACCTTCCTTGGATGCTAAAATCCTTTGTGCTCAAATACCTAGTATATGATGTATAGTATTTGCATATAACTACACTTATCTTCCCATATACTTTCAATCATCTCTATATTACTTATAATACTTTGTATAATGTAAATGCAGTCTAAATAGGTGTTACACCACATTGTTTAGAGAATAATGGCAAGAACAAAATCTAGTACAGACACACAATTTTCTTTTCCAAAGATTTTTAATCCATGGTTGGTTGAATCTATGGATTTGGAGGGCTAACTGTGTGTTTATTACTCATACTATCATAATAGATTTCCAGGTATATAAAACCAAAGTGCAGCTGACATATCCATAAAGCTAAAAGCATAGAGATAGGCACAGATACAGACAAGAAGTGTTTGCTCTAAAATTCTGGGGTGTCCAAACTTTTTTTCCTCTGCCTCACATTGGAAAAAGAAGAGTTGTCTTGGACCACACATTAAATAAACAAACGCTAAGGAAATATCTTTGGATGGGGGGAAAAAAAAAAAAAAAAGAAAAGGCCCTTGCATACTTTTCATGATATCTGTCAGCACAGCTAAGCAAAAAATGTCCTCCCCAAATCAGCATGTGGCCCGCAGGGCACATGTTGGACACCAAAACCCTTCAATCAACATATCTTTCCAGGCTTGGTTTATCAAGCTGATAGTCATTTTAAAATCTGATGAATCTGATGGTACTTGGTAAGAGTGAAAAGTGGACTGCTAATAATGGGCGGCTGCTGAGAAATTTTTATTCTGGTTACAGGGACATCATTCTCTGGACAGGCAGTCATTCTGAGACCTATTTGTGGGAGAAGGCAAGGTGGGCTTGAAATGCTGTTTTTGCCCAGAGACAGACAAAAGAAGACAAATGAAGACTGGGAGCTAGAGCAGGCATTACTGGTGTTCTACAACTGAACGACTGTAAGTACCTAGATCAATTTTTGGCCAAGGATAACCCTGGATGTATTAACTCTGAAATATCAATGAATATTGTGGTCTCTCTATTCTTCCCTCCAGTTGCAATGCCTGATAGAAGCCCTTGTCACTTTTCACTTGAAGGGTTGCTAAACCTTTTGTAGGAGGTGTCTGCAGCTGACCTCCACAGTTTTCTTCTCATGTCAACCAGCACCACCTTCAAAGCTAAGCTGCTTCACCTCAAGCTTCTGCCTCACATATCTGCAACTCATTATCAACAAAACTGTAGTATTTTGGTAATAAAATATCTGAATTTTAATATAACTGTGCCTTAACACTGATACACTGTACTCTGAGGCCATCACTATTAGGTTCCAGTTAGGGATGGTGGTTATGAGATTGATTATTGAGGAGGATGCCAGATATGATCTCTCTGTAAAGCTCAAATGCACAATGGAGAAATAACTTACATTGTGATGAATGTAGACAGTAACCCCAAAGGTCATATTTGAAATTTCTCACAGGAAATATGAATTTACTTTGTATGGATAGTCAAAACACCACAAACTGAATCAAGAATGAATAACTTAAACTGTTAAGAAAAAAGCTTCTGAAAAATTTTTAGCATATACTTATTTTATCTGTAGGGAAAAGCAGTTCTCAGTAACATTTTAGGAAATGTAGGTAATGTAGCCCTTCATCAGTGATTGGAGTGGGAAGTGAGTTACTAAAGAAAAATCACCATTCTAAACATAGTATACAGTAAAGGTCTTAAAACATCTGCTTCTGTACTTCTCTAAGTAAAAACTACTACTCCAGTAAATGTATTTTTACTAGACAGTTCTATGAGCTTTTTCATTGCGTCTGTTATATTTCTAGACACTCTAGCAGTCTGTGGTGCACACACTTGTCAGTGAGTGAAGCAGAGGTTAAGTGTGTATGACACAGATGAGCCCCGAGATTAAGTATACACTGTGAAATGCATGTGGATGTGCATGATGTAAACCGATGAACTGTGGCCTGAAATGATGTCACACGAAGCGCAGCAGTAAGTGGAAGGTTAAACCTACTTGCATCCCGGCTCATTAAACGCTGTTAAAGTGCAAATCCCCTCATTCTGACAGTAGTGATCACAAGGGTTCTCTTTCTGGTCACAGCGCTGACTTTTAAACCCCACAGAGCATCTGCAGAATTTCAGTAAAATACAGCTAAATAAAAGCGTCTGACTTTTTTGCCAAATATGTTTCAAATTTATTTTATACAGAGATAGCAGCATTTGAATGAAAAGCTTCCCGGGTGTGCTCACCTCTCTCTCCAACACACTTGTCACAAGCTACTCTGACCAAGTGGGGAAGGGGATAAGACATGGGTTCTATGTGGACATTATCCTTCTAGTCAAGCAATGCTAAAACAAAACTCAAAAGAGTGAGCACAGATGACTTCATCTAAAGGTGCCCACTATGGACAATTGGATAATTGAGAGGGAGAAAATACTAAATTTCAGGGTTTGGGGGAGTACTAAGTACCAATACTTTTCCTAGGTATTTAAAACCTAGACTCAAGTTAACGTATTCCAGAGGAGCCAGGAACTTAATAGGTTACATAATACAACAGTCTAAGCCTGATGTGAACATCAAATAGCATTATACATTTGGAATAGCTATTATAAGTTCTCTCTTAAAAAGATGGCTATAAGTACCAAATGATCCAAAAAAAGATGATTATCTCTGGGCTTCACATATTTGAATAAGGTAAATGAAATTAGAACAATTTCCCTAGGCATTTCCAAGTTCAAAGGTCTATGAATGTCTGAAATGGTACGATGCTAAGAATTGAATGAGCTTTTCCTTATGAAATCATTAGCAAATTGATGAAAGAGAAGCTTCTGCAGCATGTGAGCTGAAGAGGGACAATACTTTTATCAGAGATGTCCATGAAACACTCATTTAAAACAATATTCACCCAAGAAAGGAGAGCAGCAGAACAGGGATTCCATATACATATGAAGAAGTCCCATCATAACATGCCCCCAAAGTTATAAAATACTCACAGACACACAGGTACATTTGTCTCAGGGTCCAGCTGGCATGTGCCACCATTGTAACAGTAGCCATCACATAACTGGCAGCTAGAGGCAATCTTTCCATTAGTGCAGCTGCAACAACAAAGAAAAAATAATTCTATTGTTTTTGACATCGTTACTATTGAAAGCTGATACAAACTGCAGATGAGAATACTTCTTTATATTGGAGTAATGGAGGGCTGGCTGAAAGTAAGTTTTCAGGAAGACAGATTTTCTGAAAGCAAAGTTTTTTATTTCTTATCAGAAGGATAACATAAACTTTTCTTTTGGTAATTTTCAAGTTTTCATCACATTTGCATAATACTAAAATTTAACATGGCTAGATATATGTGTGAAAAAATTATACTCTATGACTTGCCCTTCAAGGGAGCATTAGCATCAGTATCTTGTTCCTTTTTCATATAAATAGGATTTCGTAACATCTGTGTGAATTATAAACCACATGATCGGATACTTTGGAAAAACATGTTTCAACTTTTCCTTCTAAACTGGAAAAACTGTAAAATTTTTTCCAAAGAAATGTTAGGAGTTTTACACTCCACATTTTATAAAAAAGGGTAGAGTTATCTCCTAGTCACTTTTATCTCATTGTTTTTCCCTGCTTAAGTATTGTAATTAATGTCAAACATTTTTTTAATTCTAGGAAAAAACCATTGAGCCATTCATTAAAAAATAACTGGTAACTTTATAGGAACAATGTGCAATATGGCAACAAAGTAATGAGATGGTCTTTGTTGAAAAACTTCCCAAAACATTTTTAATTTCCAGGTGCATTATGTGGTTGGGATTAGAATGAATACTTTGGTTACTGCTACACTGGAAAAATGAACACAGCAGTACTGGAAACAGTATAGCAATTTCTTACTTGCCATATTATATCTTTAAATCAATCAATCAATTAGTCAATATACAATCAAATGATCAGATCGGACAATAAAAACAGTTGGGTGAATGGAGAAAAGTGCATTTACATTCTAAATTATTAAAGAATCTATTCTATGGGATGTGTGGTAAGACAATAATATGAGTCTTGGTTGAAATCAGAATTACAACACATCATGCTGGTAATTTTGTACATGTGCAAACAAGAAATCAATGGATGACATCACGTTGCATTTGGACATAATCTTGACAAAGAAATCAGGCTAAAGTATTGTAGATTGATCATGTTGATGCTCTCCATGATGGATATCTATTGCAGTACGTCCATCTTAGAGTAATTCCTAATGATAGGTAAGATGCCTGAAATAAATGCTTGGCAGGACAGCAGTGCATTTATTCCATGAGTATGTATTTGACTTCATATAGGTCATATGGCTGTTGAAAATATCCTGAAGAGTCTGGGGTTTAAGATCACATTTCTTTTCAAAATGAATGGGAGCAACAAGTTAATTATGTAGAAGATGTGAAATTAAGACATATGCAAATAGAAAAAGACATAGGGAAGAGGAGGGTACTGTAAGTTTCTAAGATTGAACAGAGAATAGCAATTGATATAGGTATCTTAATACGGATGCCAAATGAGTAAATTAGCAATAGTGGTATTGATGTCTAATATGTTAAATGGATCTGAGTGACTTTTCCCTTGTCTTCCATTCCCATCTTCTTGAAACTCCAAAGAGTGGAACGTTATAGTTTCTTGCTCTAGCAAAGGGGCAATTTCAAAGGTGAAAATTCACTTATTATACCAAACTCATCATCTAAAAAAGAAAAATAATTCTAGTTGATTATTTTGAAATTTCTGCTTCCAGCAGCTATAAAAGATGTTGCCTCTTTTTCCTTCTAATGATTTCGTTTGAATCCTACATTGAAGACAGAAATTTGTAGATATTTTAAAGGGGACATACAAATTATCCAAATTACTATAATACATCAAAGAGTAAAGCTTAGGTCTTAATGTAGGTTTTCATAATAATTTCCTTTTTGAGGGGAAAGCCCAATGTGTACACACATACAGTTTGTGATATGTATCACTTTTCAAAAGTTAATTACCAGTTATTCAGTACACACAGAATTTCCATGACAATTGACAATTAAAGGATATTATTTAGGCTACTCAAGATTATGATCAACATTTTGTTCACCAAAATGTCCTTCAGAAGAGATATAAATATGGAATTAGTTCTATTTTAAAGATTACACTCGCTATGCTTGATAGGGCACCTATTCTAGTTGACAGTTCATAAGGTAGGCGTGAGAAACATAACTTCCTATTTGTCATCACAAATAGACATGTGACTTGGCTTTTCCCAATTCAACCAAAAAGAATTTAACTTTGTTGCAATTTCATTTTTTTTTAGTATCTGTTCTTTACCTATGAAACAAAATTTCAACATTACTGCAAACTTCATTTTAATGCTAAAATGAAAAGTATCATAGAAATGAAAAATATAATCATGTAATGTGTTTCAGGCTATTCAAAGAATTCTGTGTGTATTGTCATGTTCACATGTCATGTGGCCTGGCTGATAAATCAAGGATTGTTTAAGTTACACTATCTGTTTATTGTTAACTGTTATCAATCTACACTTACATGTACAATTCCAAAAAGATCTTTTAAAAAACAAGAACTATCATGTTGGACTTCAACAGCCTTCTCAGGTCATGAGGATATGGTGTTTCTAGTTTGAAGAAGCCAATTTTTTTTCCTTTAGAGTAAGCAGTATAAATATGAATCTACTCTACTTCTTTATCTGTGGGTCATTATGGGAGTTTTAAGATATACAAAAGGTAAGAAACATGAAATAACACAGACAGAAACAAATGAAGCCCTCCCAGCAATACCAATAAGCCGAGCAAGTTGTAACTTGCACAAGTCAATCAGGAAGGAATGGACCCTAATGGGGAGTCTCAAAACTTTCATAAAGACCCACATTTAATGGGAATGGGGTGCATGCTTCCACATTAGCTTTTCTACAGTAAGCTGGGTAAGAAATTTTGGCTCACAGCCTTTCTTAGATGACAGCCCATGATTCTCTGGGTAAGTGGGAAGGAGCTGTAAAGAAGACTCTGCTGCTCATTCTGATATGGTATGCTGGACCTGAAGAAAAATGCATGCGCACTAATTGAAATAAAGCACTGTCATGCTGAAGTTTCATCCCAGAGAGCTGATGGGCTTAATGAGCAAACATGATTTTGATTTGAAAGTTTGTTTTGCTTTTATGTACTTATGAAAGGCACAAATTTATATATTCATCATATTTTTAGTTACTTGTGTAAACAAATAATGTACTTTCAAATGACCTAATTTGTGGGTTTCGGTAAATGTCATTCATAATGATAACACAAATCACATTTAGACTAAATTCTAAAATGAGAGTAAATAAAAAAGAAAAAAATGTTGATGGTGCTTGTAATAAAATTTTATTGAGCCTTGTTTGGCAGAGAAACATAACTCATCTGGAACCCTCAGTGAGCTCTCAGTAGAAGCCACAACATGGACACTTTTTGGTATGCTTTTCTATCTCATATTCTTATTTATTATACTCCCAAGCAAGACAAGTGATAGATAGATTCCAGTCCTTTATAAGCCCTTCCTTTAAAATGCTGTTAAAAGAAGTCTGGAGTGAGGATTGATCTCTAACCTTGTGGCATAAACTTTTTTCGTGATAGAAACTGGATGGAATTGCCCTTTGGCCAAGATGTTCTATTCTCCATTCACTTAATCTTGAAGCCAAAGGGCAAAAAGTAATGCAATGAATGTCAAACTTGGACATTTTTTGTTTTAGTTGCTTCATAGAACACATAATTCCTTCTATTTATTCTGGATTACAATGTTCAAAGTAAGATTAAGAAAAAAAAGATTAACATTTATCTCCATTAGAAGGATTTTTGGTTCATTCCACAAAGGATCGACATGCAACAGAAAAGTAATTCCATTTATTGTCAATAATAATAATGAAACAATTAAAAGCCTAAACTTTTCTAATTGAATAATATTACATAGAGTTTTTGAAAGCATGCTGCATTTCACCACTTCTTGCTTACTCTTTAGAATATTCTGTACAGGGAATAAGCTGGCCATCTTATTAAACAGTGGATTACATGTTTCACAGAAGTTTATAACAGGTGTTAAATAAGTTTAGATTAAATTAAAATAACTTAAATATCATCTCTAGCCATAAAAAGATGGTTACCATGTAGAAGTTTACAATAAAAATAATTTACATTTTTTCCACTGTTTTAATGCTGAACTGCTCTTTACGGGTTCAAATGATTTTATAAGTTAAGCTGGATGTCCACTTACTTGCAAAGTACATCTTCAGTGTCTTTATTTATAATGCAGTGTCCCCCATGGCACCTTATACATTTATCGATCTCACATTTTGGTCCTTCATAGCGTGTTGGACAGACACATTCAACACTTCCATCATCCCCAATGGTACAAGACTCAGAATTCACACAATAATGGTGGCACACATCTAAGAAGAATGCACAACAGAAAAATGAAATTGTATTACAAGATATTTTTCTTCACTAATAATAAATGTTACTATTTAATACTGAAAAATGGTCAATCAACAAATCTACAAAAGTTGTTTATAATTACATTTAAACTAGAATTCTCTATAATGCTATTGATTCCTCTCTTTGAGTCAGGCATCATTTTATTTGGATAAGAGGAGAGGGGTTATACGGATACAATGCGAGTGACTAACTTTTTGTTCTGAATTTTAAAGCTTAAGTGGACAAGGTTCCTTATCTTTCTTTCTAATGAAAAACATTAGTATAGTTTGAAATGAGCAGAAATGCTTAAAACTCCTTTAGATATCATTTTTATTGCCCTTTCCACCTCTTTTCACCCAGAGAACAGTGTAATTTGTAATGATTAGAGGACTCCTACCTCTTCTCTAGCATTTGGTTTTATGTGTGGAAAAGAAGCCTCCCCCAAATAGGTAGCAGAACAAATCCAAGCATTTTACAAATGCCCGAGCAGGTAAGCAAATAGGAAAGTGTGTCTCTCACGAATTTCAAGAGGAAAGTGAACTGGGAAACCACTTGATCTATCATGGGCGGGAGGTAATAACAGAAATCTGGGCTATTAACCTCTTCTAAGGTGACAGACTATCCTTCCTATCAATCTGAGAAAACAATTCCCTATAGTCTGAACCTCTGTTTTGAAAAACCATTTCTTTTTCTTTTTTTTTTTTTTTTTGAGACAGAGCCTCAAGCTGTCACCCTGGATTGAGTGCCATGGCATCACAGCTCACAGCAACCTCCAATTCCTGGGCTCAAGCGAGTCTCTTGCCTCCACCTCCCAAGTAGCTGGGATTATAGGCGCCTGCCACAACACCCAGCCATTTTTTGGTTACAGCCGTCATTGTTGTTTGGCGGGCCCAGGCTGGTTTTGAATCCGCCAGCTCAGGTGTACGTGGCTGGCGCCTTAGCCCATTGAGCCACAAGCGCTGAGCCGAAAGACCATTTCTTATCAAGAATCACATACTATTTTCTTAACTGAAAGGAAGATTTCCTCCAAATACTTTTATATCTCTTGAATATGAATAATAACAAAGGTAATTTATATTGATATAATAATCACTTGAAACATACAACTATATTCTTCTTCATCCTTTAGAAAAGAAGACAGGCCTTACATGTGTGTATGTATATGAATATATTCTAATGTATTACATTTAAAATACTGAAATTCATAATACAAATAATTGTAAGCAAAAAAAAGCTGACTAAATTAATACCAGACTCTGTTTAGATGCTGCAACTTCCTTTTAGTTATCTAATTGTGAAGCAATGTTAAATGAGATTAGCTGAGATAAAAATCACAATTTATAAACTTTAACCTGCAATATGACAATTACAGTCAGTGAGTAACTTAAAACATAATTTATAATTCTCATGGTTGTGTGTTTATCTAGCCCTTTATTAAATCAGACAGCAATTAAATTTATTGACAGACTTGGTTCATATTTATGGATATTTATTTCTAGCATTCTTATGCTTGTTGTTGTATTATGACAATTAACTTCATTGAGGTTCTGTTTCACTGTTTAAGCCCAATAGTATAGGTTTTCGTTGTATTTAAGAAAAGTAGCACTTTCAAAAGATGAGATACTTAAAGACCTAGAAATTAAGAAAATGTTAGTGTTAGTGTCCATTCAATATAGATTCTGTAGTTGCTCTAGGGTTGGTAAGCATTTGCATAGAACATAAATTCCATTTTTATTTATAAAAAGTGTATTAACAGTAGCACATGTGATCATCTAGAACGGCCTCCCATTTGTTACAGAAATCTAAGAAGAACAATCTTTGTTAGGCAGTTTGCTAGATACCATACCTCTTTTTTTTTTTTTTTTTTTTTATTAAATCCTAACTGTATATTAATGCATTTATGGGGTCCAATGTGTTGATCTGATATACAATGTGGAATGCTTACATCTTATTGATGGACAGTTCTTTGAATATTTTCCCCAATTGCTTTAAAATTTCATCTGTTGGACCTGATTCAGTTGTCTTATAGGATATAGAAATTGGCTGATGTATCCTTACAAGGTTTTCTTACTATGCTATTATTCAGAGGTTGCCATGGTGGATAGTTCATCATAATCATACAGGGAACTTACTTGAAAATATAAATTTCAGAGCTTTTCTCTGCTGCCACCCACCCCTAGGTTATAATTCATAGGTCTTAAATGGGACCCAGTTAGTTCCCGTGGGAACGAGGGACTGTAAGAAATGATGATCTGGAGAGAATTTTACTAGATGGCACAGAGAGCACATCATCTAATATTAATAATTGCAAATAGACCAAAATAGCTTAAATCTTAATAAGGGGAATCACATTCTTACATAATTAAAATGTAACCTTTTATTCTAAAAATTTGAACCACTTTGTTGTTTTACAACCATATCCCTGAGAAGATCTTGGAAACCAAAAAAAAAAAAAAAAAAAAAAAAAAAAATTGGATTGACATTCTAAAGGTTGATGACTATCAAGTATAACACTAGAGCAGAGAAGAGTTTGCACTTAACCTGAAGTGCTAAAGGGCAAAGTTTAAAAACTTATCTGCAGTATTCTAATTATAAGTAATTTTTATGTATAACTTAAATCTGTCTTAGACTAAGATTAAAAAGATGTGGGCATGTACACAATTCATTAGTAGTCAAGGAAATACAAATAAATAAATATTTCAATGAAATGCTATTTATACACCCACCAAACACTGAAACAATACAGAAACTCTCACCCACTTCTAGTGGGAGTGAATACTGGTTCAACTAACTTGGAAAACAGTTGACAGTATCTACTAAATTTGAACATATACCTTATGACCTGGAATTTCTACTCTTACTATATACCCAAGAGAAAAGCAGGCATATGTGCACCAACACATAAAGAGTAGAACCTCGATAGCTGACCACCTCCCTATATTGGCCGCCTTTGTATGTTGACCAGTTTGTTATAGTCCTTTACATGGTCTACTTACAAAGGTTCTATTGTCGATATTACATGCACAAACATCTTTTTAGAAATAGCCCCAAGTAAAAAAAGTCCAAATGTCCATCACAAGAAAAACGGGTAAACTATGATTCATTTATATAATAAAATGTATGTATACACAAACACACAATGAAAATACTACAGCTATGGCAACAATATAGATGAATTTCACAAAAATGATATGGATAGAAAAAAGCTAGACACAAAATATTTATACTGCATTTTTTTTATGTATATGAGATTCAAAAGCCAGAACAAATCTATGGCTTTGGAAGTTGAGAAGAAATTATCTCTGGGAGAAAATAAAGGGTTGTGATGAAGAGAGTGTTAGGGAATATCTGAGGTTCTGATAGTTTCCTTCACCTGAATGTTGCTTTACTCTGATGGATACACCTGATAATAATTTACTGAACAATATTCTTGTGATTTTAAACATTTTTGTGTATATTATACTTCAATGGAAATTTTTTTTTTAATCTAGAGGCATATAAGCTACATTAGAATGTTTTAGAAATTTTACTTAATTTTTATAGGCACAACTTTTAAAAAGAATTAATGATCTACTTTTTGTGCTTTAAAGGGAATTATCCACTCTTTAATGCTTCTAATATTTTTTTTTCATAGCTTGTCAGATGTACATTATACAATGCATTTGACTGGGCTCATGGCCAAGAAATGGAATCCAAAGACTACAAAAGCAATGTTTGCTTACAATGAAACTGTGAAATAAGCAGAATTTACAGTTTAAGAAATCTAAATAGCATGTTGTTAATAGCATGTAAACTGCATGTTAATCATGCAATTTTTTTTCATGTACAAAGTCAGAATTCATTTTAGGCTCTGAAGTCTTTCCCTCCAGATATTCAAATACAGGCATTTCATTTATCCCCAGTTCACATTGTTCACACTATGCTGATTTGAAGTTCAGGGGCAAAGAGTTGCTCACTATACTTCAGCCTTGGCAGAGATGGTTCTCATTATCTTTCTGTGAAAATCTTCTATCTCTTGTTGTTTGGCATAAGATCCGAAGCATGTGAAAGTTGCTGAGTTATATGTTTGTCTGGGATATTTTTATTCCTCTTCTATTAGGTTTCTAGGGCCTATCTTTTGATTGCAAATATGATGTCTGTCTTTTTCCCTTAACTACTTCTCTCTCCCTCCCTTCCTTCCTTCCTTGTCTACTAATCTACTTCCCTATCTACTAATTTCCGACTCTAACATTCCTGAACAGAGCAGAAAGTGGGTCTTACTTAATAAGCGATGTTAGCATCTGATACTTATTTAAGCTACCGCACTAGCATTGGATGCTTGTAAATTATAAAGCAAAATAATTCCTTCAAGTGTTCTATGTGATTTCAAGCAGTAGCATGAACCAAGTCCAGGAAAGTTTGAAATATTGGTGTGTGTTGTCTATTTCTAAATTGGATAATTCAACCAAAGTCCTTGTTCTCAATACCATGACTTCAACACTTAACAAATCATAAGAATGTCACCTTAATTTCTCTCTCATCTTCTTCACAGCATTAATCCACTTTAAATTAAAATCATCTATGTAAACTTGTATAAATCCATGCTGTATTTTTATCAGTGTCACCTCTCTGTACACTCTCAAATAATTGCTAAACACTCATATTTAAATTCTGAGTATCACTTCAGCTATTTATCTAATAAAAAGGAATACTTCATTAGTACTTTGCAGCCCAGCAGAAATTGGCTTACTAATTTAGGAAAATATGAAGAAGAATAGTATATGAGGAATCTTCTTCAGTATACAATCACTCACTTTGCTTCCTAGTGTTCTGCTTCTCATCTAATAAGCTATGAAAGGAACAGAGAAGTTTCATAGTTACCAGTCATGATCACTTTTTAAAAATCACACACCACTGAAAATTAATTATCCCACAGAGGTTACCACTCTAAGCATTAAAAATGCTTTAAAACTGTTTTGAAAATAGTCTTTTGGAAATATAGATAGACATTTTCTTAACTAAAATATTTCGATATTTTATTAAAAGCCTATTTGTCATATTATTTTTATGAATTTACCTTTGAGGAAGTTTTAATGTCTTCTGATTTTTTTCAAATTTTACCTTTGCTAAGTTTAATGTTACTGAATATAAATCAGAAGACACATCTAAATAAAACACTTAATAATTCCTTCAAAAATAAAGAGAGGCAGAGATATTGGTGGTTGCTTAGCACCGAGATAGGCAGCAAAGTGATTGTTTTGTACTTTCTCATACAGATATACATCTCCCCACTTCACATCCTCTTCTCAACAGAAACAATCATCTTTTCTTTTCAAATATTAAGTTCACGTTAATAGTCATTGGCAAAATAGGAAAGTTTTAAAAAGGTGTAAACTAAAAAAGGGATGGTTATGGGAAAATATAGATGATAAACAATCTTCGCTGGAGGGATTGAAATAGGGAAGAGATTAGAGTGATTAAAGATGCAAGATATAAGAAGAGTTCAGTAGGAAAGTCTGAATTTATGGAAAGCAAAGTTGGCCTGGTGCAGTGGCTCACGCCTGTAATCCTAGCACTGTGGGAGGCCAAGGCGGGTGGATTGTCTGAGCTCACAGGTTCCAGATCAACTTGAGAAAGAGCAAGACCCTGTCTCTAAAAATAGCCAGCATTGTGGTGGGCACCTGTAGTCCCAGCTACTAAGGAGGATAGGACAAGAGAATTGCTTGAGTTTGAGGTTGCTGTGAGCTGTGATGCCATAGCACTCTACTGAGGGTGACAAAGTGAGACTGTCTCTCTCTCAAAAAAATTAAGCAAAGCTGATAGAACAATATTGTCAATCTCCTTTTAAGCAACATGAGTACTTTGACTATGAAGATAAAATGGAAATGGTACATCATAGAAATTGCAGAATTAGACCAGAAATATGGATAGGACACTGCTCTCAGAGAGCTGAGTACCCAGTTGCAAGAAGAAATCAAGAATTAAAATTGATCTGAATAGTTGCAGTGGCAAAGCCTACACATATCATTACCAAAAGCAAAGTCTTCCTGAAGAACATTCCATCTTATAAGTTTTGAACATTTTATTGACCTGAGTGGCATAACAACTGAGACATTCTGTATATGATAAGGAGTTATAATGAAATGTAATTAATCTGTGCTAAGAAAGTAGAGATAACCATGAAATTATATAACACTTTATATTCATGATACAAAAATTGTTATAACCTCTGTAGGGTAATTACATTTAGAATTACCTAGTAACATCAAATACAATTATGTAATCTAAAGGACTATGATGAGCATATAATTACTGAGTATTCCTGTGATAATTAGGTGAATAGTAACTGGAGAATAAGTGAATGGCTATTTTCTGCAGCAAAAATAATTATTAAGAGAGATCATTACTGCCTACTATCTGTTTCCTTTTCTTTCTCTCTCAATCTTCTCTTTTCATGTAACTAGAAATACAAGAAAATGTCTCTTTTTTAAATCTTTTCACAGTAAAAGACTACATAAAATAAGTACATATATGGGTAGATATACAGTTTTATAAATATTCATGGACATCTAGAGATCTATAAAATCTGTAACCAACATTTTACTTTTTATTTATTTATTTATCTTATTATTATTTTTTTTTTTTGTAGAGACAGAATCCCACTTTATCACCCTTGGTAGAGTACCATGGCATCATACAGCTCACAGCAACCTCCAACTCCTGGGCTTAGGCGATTCTCTTGCCTCAGCCTCCCGAGTAGCTGGGACCACAGGTGCCCACCACAATGCCCGGCTATTTTTCTGTTTTTGCAATTCAGTCAAGGCTGGGTTTGAATCCGTCACCTTCGGTATATGGGGCCAGCGCCCTACTTGAAGAGCCACAGGCGCCGCCCAACACATTTTACTTTTTATATTTCCTTCTAAATAATACTATATTTCCTTTCCCTAATATTTCCTTCTATTGAAAAGTAATAGCCAAGACTCTTTAGCTATTAACTCATATTTGCAACTGGGCTATTTACATTGTAATAGTTACTAAAATACTAAACTTAAAGAGAAGAAAATTAAACTAAAATAATACCAGTTAATCAGGAGATGAAGACAGTAAGAACAATGGGTGACCTGGAGAGTCTTTAATCAGTAATACAGAATAATTATATATGGGGGAAACTAATTATATACATATTATATTAATACATTCACATAATGCAATTATAAGAACATATATAAATTGTTTCTACATCACTAAATTTTAATCTGGCCTTTAAAATTTGAGTCCTGTGAATTGGCTTTAAAACTCATACTTTAAGTATTTGATAATTTAGGACTTCACACAAACACACACACATACAACAACAATAACCTAAAAATGAGATGGAATTACTATCATATAGACTAGGTAAATTCCACAGTGCATATCCTTGGGCATTCTATAGCCAATGGGTCAGTTTCAGCACAATTCACACCCCACTGTCATTGTTTCTTAATTGTGTCTCATAAGTAGTAGATTTGAAGAATTCTGCTGACATTTTCCCTGCAGAGTGGCATATGGATGCTTCCATGAACATATGAAATGCACAAGAATTTCCAGAACAGACAATAATAATAGTTGATAGACTTTTGATGAATACTTATACTGGATGAGATAAGAAATAGGAAAGAAGATGGACAGAGTATAAGGCAAAATCTAGTCCTTCCTCAGCTAACAATATGATCTCTGCTAAGTTACTTGATTAATTTCTTCAAGATACCCTTTGGTCATCTTTGAATTGAAACAGTAATAGTAAATGATGTCTAAGATTATACTCTGATTCTCTCCTCATCCACCTAATGGTGTCCTTAGTATCATTATGGTCAATTACAGCTTGCTTTGAGTAAAATGATGGAAATTATGATTATGATGTAGATAAACACTCTTTTTAAGGTATCTTCTCTATGCTAGGAACATGTGTTTGGAAGAGTCACATACCTTAAATGGTATTATCCTCTTTTTATAGGTTAAGTAAACTGGGGCACAGAGAGGTAAAGCAACTTTGTCAAAGATCACACATAAAAAAAACTGGGTGAACAGAACCTCAAACTCAAACAGACATAACTTTGCAAACTAAACTCTTACTTTTCTTATTTAATATTCATACAAAAAAAAAAAAAACAACTACGAAGTAGTTTTGAATACCTCTGCTGTTCTCTTTCCTTTATGTGCAGTTCACCCCTTCTCTGTGAATATCTCAGTGACTGCCCATCAGCCAGAATGTCAAAGGGCCCTACAGCAGCAAGAGCAGCAGCCTCAGGGAAAGCCTACCTGGTATCACCACTCTCATTCATATCAGAGCTCGTGGACATAAGCCTGCACTTCCTGAATCTGAGCTAAAGGATCACATGTCCTGTCTCATTCTCAGCCTCTCATATCAACCTAACTTGGATATTTGTCTCTTCATTAATAACTGATTCACAGCACTGGATTATCACCTTAAAAGGAAACACTTAATCATTAATGTGATCTATTAATTTTCAGGCATGATCAACTATGGGTCATTCCAGACAAATAAGAAATCAAGAGGCGGGAGTTATGGAAGGGGCAGGGGGAGGTCAGATCGAGGAAGGGTGAATGGTGGGGTCACATCTATAGTGTATAATGCAAGGGTACTTGTTGGATTTATTAAGTATACAGTATAAATGTCCTAACACAATAATTACATAAACAAGATGAGGTTTATATTAAAAAAATAGATAACAGAGATGGTTCCATAATACTGTGAATATAATTTATATCACTGAATTGTACACTTGAAATGGTTAAAATGGCAAATTTTGGTATATATATTTTACCAAAACAAAATGAATAGTGAAAAAAAAAAGAAATCAAAATAACAGCCAAGAAATCACCAAGTAAGATATGCCTACAGTGTTACCATTTACTTACATCTAATTTAGGACAAGGACTTTTGGGACCTTTTTGAAAATGTATTGAGGTTCTTAAATATATTAACAAGAGTGATTGTGGCCTTTCCTTCCTTAGAGAGATATAACAAGTGAGAGTCAGGTTTTCATCTGAAGTGGTTTAGGAGGCAAAAGACATAAGTAGCTTGTATACATTTGCATAAAATTTTATGATTGGTGTCTTTGAAAGATAAAATCCAGAAACAGAAAAACAGATTTAAGTCATATTAGAATCTATTTCTTTTCATATTCTTTAAATGTTTTATACAGCCTAAGATATTTTAATAATTAAAGTTTTTGTATAGTCCTAAATACATTCCCTAACTTCAGAGCTGAGCTTATTAAAGTAGGCAAACATTGAATCCAGGTATGCAAAACCCTGATTACAGCTGATAATTTTTCATCAGAAAGCATGTCTAAGAAAATTAGCATTTTCTGATTTACTACTAAAATAATAGTATATCTAACATGTTTCATAGAAAATACCTAAAATATTAAAGAATAAAATCCCTTGACCAAACATTGCCATCTCTGAGTGTCCAGGAAGAAGGAAAATGTAAAACTCAGAAAGCCAGATTATTGAAAATTTAATTTGAGTGAGTGACACCTGGGGTGAGATTTTAAAAGTGCCAGTGTTTAAATTTTTGACAGTCTGCTACTGCAAATGCATGTTAACAATGATAACACCAACAATTTTTAATGTAGACAAAAATTAACTCATACAAAAAGCTATCTGTTAACATGTTTTTTAATCCAAGAAATCTACATAAGGTATTCATTATTTTTATTTATAAACAATTGGTTGCATTGAGTAATTCTCTACTTATAAAGCAGTCTAGCTATAAAAGGTTTTATCAAGTAACTATTTAAGAAGTGGTAAGGAGTCATTTGAGTCTTGTGAGAAAGCTGAGTTGCTAAGGATAACTAAATATGGTTTATCTGATGAGGTTAACTGAAACCCGACAAGTAGATATGAATATGATAGCTTTTAAAAAATGAGAATGAAGCCTGCAAATATAACCATTACCTCAGCAGCCATAAAGAAGCCATTTGCTATTTTTAGCCCCAATT
Organism: Perodicticus potto; assembly: GCA_963574655.1. NCBI lineage: Eukaryota > Metazoa > Chordata > Mammalia > Primates > Lorisidae > Perodicticus > Perodicticus potto. The sequence continues at coordinate 16,335 of CAUYRH010033539.1, read as the reverse complement.
TCTCTCTGGTCTTTGAGTATATCAAGGTTCAGTTAATTTCTGCCTAAAGAATTTTATTAACATTGACTATATTAATATTGCCCATGCCCCAGAGTGCTTAAACTCTGATAGAATCCTCAAGAGTAAGATACTTGGAAAAATCAAGATTGTAATATGTTTTAGTTAATCAATATGGGAAATTTTTTAAACAATCCAGCACACAAGGCAGTAACTTATTTTTAGCAAACTGGAAAGGATTTCATAAGGAAATGGGAGGTGGAGAAAGCTAGACAGAAAGTAATCATAAAAAAGATCATCTCATCATCCTGAAAGGGATGTCATGAGGAAAGTTATTGTCATTGTGTTGTAGCCCTATTGGAAGGCAAGGGACATCTCAGCTCATCACAGTGGGAGGATATGAACCACCCTATACACACAGAGACAGGTAGTTCCTGTCTGCATAATTATTTCTTTCTTTCCATTACTCCTTCCTTTCCTTCCTTCCTTTCTTTTTTTTACTATTTTCTATCTTTATCTTTTATACCCTTCCATACTTACTTTCTTCCTTCCTTCAAGGTACCCACCTCAAACCCTAAGTACTAAAGTAATGATTTCTGGTATATTTACATGTACTTTCCTTCTAGTTTTCCTACAATATGTTACCATGCAAACAGAAAACGTGAGTAGATACATAGATAGATATCTTTTCATAACTATCTCTTTCTATACATACCCACATAAATTATCTATCTATCTATCTATCTATCTATCTATCTATCTATCTATCTATCTATCGAGAAAGAGACAGGTTACTACATCAGTGAGATAGTAAGGAGAAAAACATCAGATTGTATAAAAAGTGGCTAAAATTTAATCATAGCTCACTAAGACATTGAAAAAGTCACCTTGAAAAGGTTACCAGACAGAGTAATAAATATCAAACTAAAAAAGATACCCTGGAAAAATGTGCGATTCCTTTAGGTCAGATGTGTAGACTTAGAAGAGATTGTGGATATGTAACAATCAGGTTCCCACTCTACTAAGGCTTTCATGACAATTCAAAGGTTATGGTATATAATTTTATCATTTGTTAGTAATATTTACCCTTTAACTATCAGAAGCATGCATTGAATTCCTTTAATAATGAATAAAATAAGTTAATCTAAGACTTTTTATTTAGAAAGATTATTTTTTGAAACATATTCATAAATTGCTTCATCCTTTTGCAGACAAAATTCAGTCATTACTCTTGTGTAAATATAGTGCAAAAAGATACTGAAGCAAGAACCTACATGAAACAGTAACAGTAATTTGTTTTTGTTTCTAAAGTCTCTGTCCCTTCTCTCCATTCAGATAGTACTTAAGTTCTTAATTTATCCTTCTTCATTTTTCATTATCTCTGTTCTCAACACCTGACATATAACATGTTTACATACTCTTTATAAACAAATTTGTACAATAAGAGAAGTTTTCTGTCTTATCCATGACTAAATCCCAAGCCTCGGTGTTTGGCACATATCAGATGATCTATTAACATCTGAATGAATAAGCCCTGGCCCTGGGGAAGCAGGGCACTTCAGAGGGCAGAGAACAAGAGTCACACTGCTGATTTTTTAGTTTTAAAACCCCAAAGCTAGTTATAAATTTATATAAATATTAGATGAGCTGAGGCTAGTTTCTCTGAAACTAAGGTTTGCCAGAATATGTATGTGTGTGTTTAATGGAGAGAGAAAAGACAGTGATGGGAGAGGAAAATCAGATGGGAAGCGAAGAGAGATGCCATTGTGTGCTGGTACGAGAACTATCGCATATGCAGTGCCTGCTTAAAACAGACACTTGGATGCTGGATCAAGGAGCCAGCTATTGACACTCTTGCCATGACACATATATGAAAAGGTGACCTGCCCAAAATTCTCAGAAATGTTTCCACAAAATTAGACTAAACTCCTCAGATTTTAATAGTAATCACTGTGGTCATAACCTAACCTGTCCTTGGAAGTGCACCTATTCAAAGAACTATGTCCATCAGTTATCTAATTTACTTGCTTTCAGTGACTCAGAACAGAAGGTCATTATAAATTCATGCATCATTTTAGAAATTTCAAAACAAATCATTTCATACCACATGCACAAATGTTATAAAAATAAATTTATTTTCCTTATCCAAGTTATGTAGTACCTAAGTATACATGACCTGATATATAGCATTCATAGTAACCACTAGTGACATAGCAAAAAGATAAAATTAAAAACAATATTTATTGATCATTTATTTATGTTTATAATTATATTTATTATTAATTAATTATGTTTATTTGTTTATAATTTACAAAGATCTTTTCTTGTAGATTATCTCAGTTTAAACTTACAATTTTAAGAAGGAGAAATGAACCTTTTTTTTTTTAACAAATGTTATAATTGAGTTTCACCTGTAATGATGAAAATAATAATTTAAAAACTCTTAAGTTGTAGAAGACTATTTGCTACTCTATACAGTTTTAATTTACATATTTTTGTATGATTTCAAAAGGGTATTTTAAATTCTGTATTATTAGCTCTAAAAGCTAGTATTCCTTTAACAAATATGGATTCTAGTTTGACAGATTCCAGGAGAAATAAATGAGTGCACATCCAATAAAGTCCCAAAAATCCTCTGATATTTTCCAATGCAAGGAACATTGAAATCTGGAAATGAAAAATTCTAGATAAATTCCATTTCTCATAGTCCAAAGGTGCCATGGAAGTGATCTTAGTTCTCAGCCTTAGATAATATTTAAGCAGTCAGTTAAATAAGGTAACATTAATTGCACAGTTCTATCCAGGCCAATTTGTTTCTTTCTGCCATTAAACTGGTTCATTTTCATCAATAGATTTTTAAGGAAAGCTGGGCCCTGAGATAATCATTATAGGTTTTCTAAGTTCTCCAAACTAATAGATAACATATAAATATTCCATTAAATTGAAAATTAGATCATATGATTACCACTGATTTAATAATGGATCTTCAGTGGCATTGAAGGTTAAAAAAAAAATCAAATTTAGTCGCTTGACCTTTGGACTAATTTTCAAAAACTATTCTAAACCAAATGATTTTCTATTGTCAGGTTCTCCGTACCTTAAGATGTATCTGATTCTGGGATGGGTTTTCTCCTAATACTTTCTTTTCATATAATTGAATATCTACATTGTGAAAAACTTATTGGTTATCTCTGGCATTCCTTTTTTATTTAACATTGCTTTTAACTGTTACTTGGAAAACTTACTGGATTTTAAAATATATACATATATTTAAGTCAGATATATGATATTTGTATTTTTTCATTCTTAAGAATAAAATTGAACACATCATTTCGTAGAGTTGTTACTTCTGATATATTTAATAGGATGCATAGAGTAAATTATAAATCTCCTCTCCTTTCTCTGGACTTTTGTACCTTTGGAATTAGGAACTATGAATTTGGAATTTGGAGATTTATTTTTGTTAACTTGACAGTTGACAATGATATACTAATTAATAATCTCTTTTTTCATTCTTATCAATAATCAGGGGAGAGCAAGCACTGGTAAACAGAATGGAAGACGGCCAACTAGAGTCAGCTTTTGACAGAAGCTCCCATCCAGAGGGAAGGATAATGACTAGAAAGTAACCAATAAAACTGAAGTTTGGGAGCCAAGCTGAGAGAGAAGAGTGATAACTTCATGTCACCTCTGCTGAGGCAAGCTGCAACTCCAAGAAAGCAAATTTCAGCTGAGAATTCAACCCAGAGTCACTGATCCACTAGGATCAGACAAAGACCAGCTGAATACAAGACAGAGCCACCTAACCCCACCACACCAAGCAGGTCCCCAGAGCCTCAAACCGTAATACTGTACAGGTCCTTTAGGGAATCCTTAGGGGAAAAAGCCACAGTCACCAGTCCCAGATTCTTGGCAAAGGGCTGGTTAACCACAACTCCAGGAGCCCCCAATCCAATTTCACCTTACCTGCCCATCTAGTCAAACAGTAAAAAATAATCATGGGGTGGAATCAGCAGAAAATCTCTGGCAATATGAATAATCAGAGTAGATTTACTCCCCCAAGAAATAACAAAACAGATATACCAGTTGATCCCATTCATAAACAAATGGCTGAGATGTCAGAAATTGAGTTCAGAATTTGGATGGCAAATAAGATCAACAGAATGGAGGTAAAGAGGGAATTAGAATTTCAAGGAGCAATTCAAAAGTTGTCTCAAGAATTCAATGAATTTAAAGACAAAATCACCAAAGATTTTGATACATGGAGGCAAGAACTTGCAGCCCTCAAAGATCTGAGAAATACAGTAGAATCCTTCAGTAACAGAATGGAGCAGGAAGAAGAAAGGATCTCTGAAACCAAAGACAAAGCTTTTGAATGCTCCCAAACACTCAAAGAGGAACAGAAGGGAGAGCAAAAATGGACCATTTCCTGAGATAATTGTGTAACCACTCCAAAAGAGTAAACATTCGCCTTATAGGAATCCTTTGAAGGAGAAGAGATTGCTTCAAAAGGCCCAGATGCTCTACTACATGAGATAATACAGGAGAATTTCCCAAACATGGTCTCTTCAAACATGGAAGAGATATTGAAATCGAGATAGCAGACAGTTTCAGAACCCTAGCACAACTCAATCCAAATAAACCATCTCCTAGACACATTGTGATTAACTTTGCCACAGTTAAGACGAAGGAGAAAATTCAGCAAGCAGTCAGATGTAAGAAAACCATAACCTATAAGAGGAAGAATATTAGGATGACTGCAGATCTCTCTACTGAAACTTCTCAAGCTTGAAGAGGATGGTCATTGACCTTAAACCTCTTAAAACAAAATAACTTTCAACCCAGGATTCTGTATCCAGATAATGATGGAGTTTAATTTATGATGGAGAAATTAAATACTTTTCTTTATGACTGGGGAAATTGAAGACTTTAATGACATTCACATGTTGAGGAAATTTGCCATAACTAAATCAGCTCTCCAGGATAGTCTCAGACCCATCTTCCACAATGACAAGCACAATGCTCTACCACCAAAGTAAACTCACTCAGAAATCTTTTGATCAAACTACAACTTCCACAGTGGCAAAAAAATTAAAAAGGTTCACTGTGCTTTTGAAAAAAATCAATACCCCAAATGCCACCAGGCTTATCAATACTCTCAATTAATGTGGATGGCTTACATTGTCCTCTAAACAGACACAGGTTAGATGACTGGATATAAAAACTCAGGACAGATATCTGATGCATACAAAAATCTTATTTTACCTTAAAAGATAAATATAGACTCAGGGTGAAGGGATGGTCATCTATAATTCAGGCAAATGGAAATCAGAAAAAAGCAGGTGTGGCAATTTTATTCGCAGATACAATAGGCTTTAAACCAACAAAAGTAAGGAAAGATAAGGATGGTCACTTCATATTTGTTAAGGGTAACACTCAACAGGATGAGATTTCAATTATTAACATTTATGCACCCAACCAGAATGCACCTCAATTTGTAAGAGTGACTCTAACAGACACGAGCAACTTGATTTCCTCCAGAACCATAATAGTTGGAGATTTTCACACCACTGTGGCAGCGTTGGATAGGTCCTCCAATAAGAAAGTAAGCAAAGAAATTTTAGACATAAACGTAACCGTTAAACAACTGGATTTAACAGACAGCTACAGAAAATTCATCCTAACAAAACTGAATACACAAACTTCTCATCAGCCCATGAAACATCCTCCAAAATTGCTCACATGTTAGGTCATAAGTCCAACATCAGCAAATTTAAAAGGATAGAAATTATTCCTTGTATTTTCTTGGACCATCATAGAATAAAAGTTGAACTCAGTAACAACAGGAATCTGCATAATTATACAAAATCCTGGAAACTAAATAACCTCATGCTGAATGATAGCTAGGTCAAGGGAATTACCAAATTTTTGGAACAAAACAATAATGAAGACACAAATTAGCAGAACCTAGGGATACCACAAAGGCAGTCCTAAGAGGGCAATTTATGGTGTTGTAAGCCTTCCTCAAGAGAACGGAAAGAGAGGAACTTAACAACTTAATGGGACATCTCAAGAAACTGGAAAAGGAAGAACATTTCAATCCCAAAGCCAGCAGAAGGAAAGAAATAACCAAAGTTAGAGCAGAATTAAATGAAATTGAAAACAAAAAAAATTATATAACAGATCAATAAATCAAAAAGTTGATTTTTTGAAAAGGTCAATAAAATAGATAAACTAACCAGAAATAAAAGAGTAAAATCCCTAATTTCATCAATCAGAAATGAAAAAGGCAAAATTACAGCAGACTCCTCAGAAATTCAAAAAATCCTTAATGAATATTACAAAAAACTATTCTTAGAAGTATGAAAATCTGAAGGAAATGGACCAAAACTTGGAAACACGCCACCTTCCTAGATTTAGCCAGAAAGAAGTGGAAATGTAGAACAAGCCTTTATCAAGTTCTGAAATAACATCAACTATAAGAAATCTGCCCAAAAAGAAAAGCCTGGGATCAGATGGCTTCATGTCAGAATTCTACCAAACCTTTAAAGAGGAACTAGTACCTATATTACTTAACGTTTTCCAAAACATCGAAAAAGAAGGAATACTTCCCAACACATTTTATGAAGCAAATATTACCCTGATCCCCAAACCAGGAAAAGACCCAACAAGAAAAGAAAATTATAGACGAATATTTCCAATGAATATTGATGCAAAAATATTCAATAAGATCCTAGCAAACAGAATCTGGCAACACATCTAACAAATTATACATCATGACCAAGTGGGTTTTATTCTAGGGTCCCAAGGATGGTTCAATATACATAAATCCATAAATATAAAACATCACATAAACAAACTAAAAAAACAAAAACCATATTATTCTCTCAATTGATGCAGAAAAAGTTTTTGATTATACCCAGTATCTTTTCTTGATCAGAATGTTTAAGAAAATAGGTATAGAAGGAACTTTTCTTAAACTGATAGAGGTCATCTACAGCAAACCCACAGCCAATATCATATTGAATGGAGTAAAATTGAAATCATTTCCACTCAGATCAGGAACCAGCCAAGGTTGCCCATTGTCTCCACTTCTTTTTAACATTGTAATGGAAGTCTTGGCCATCACAATCAGGTAAGAGAAGGAGATCAAGTGTATCCAAATAAGATCAGAGGAGATCAAACTGTCACTCTTCACAGATGATATGACTGTATATCTGGAAAACTCAGGGACTCAACTACAAAACTCCTAGAAGTGAGCAAGGAATACAGCAGCATCTCAGGATACAAAATCAATACTCACAAATCTGTAGCCTTTATATATACCAACAATAGTCATGTTGAAAAAAATCAAGGACTCTATTCCTTTTACAGTAGTGCCAAAGAGGATGAAATATCTGGGAGTGGATCTAACAAAGGACGTGAAACATCTATATAAAGAGAACTATGAAACTCTGAGAAAAGAAATAGATGAAGATGTCAGCAATTGGAAAAATGTACCGTGCTCATGGCTGGGAAGAATCAACATTGTTAAAATATCCATAGTATCCAAAGCAATCTACGTATTTAATGCAATCCTTATGCAAGCACCTCTGTCATACTTTAAAGATCTGGAAACATCAGTACTTTGTTTTACATGGAATCAGAAAAAACCTCAAATAGCCAAGACATTACTCAGAAATAAAAACAAATCAGGAGGAATTATGCTACCAGATGTCAGACTATACTATAAATCTATAGTGATCAAAACAGCATGGTACCCTCACAAAAATAGAGAAGTAGATGTATGGAACAGAATTGAAAACCAAGAGATGAAACTAGACACTTAATGTCATTTGATCTTTGATAAGCCTAACAAAAATATAAATTGGGGGAAAGATTCCCTATTTAACAAATGGTCCTATGTGAATTGGCTGGCAACTTGTAGAAGACTGAAACTGGACCCACAACTTTCTCCTCTAACAATAATTGACTCTCAGTGGTTAAAGGATTTAAACTTAAGACATGAAAGTACAAAAATTCTTGGAGAGAGTGCATGGGAAACACTTGAAAAAATTGGCCTGGGAGAATACTTTACGAGGAAGACCCCCCGGGAAATTGAAGCAACACCAAAAGAACATTACTGGGATCTGATCCAAATAAAAAGTTTCTGCATTGCCAAGAACACAGTGAGTAAAGTAAGTAGACAGCCCTCAGAATGGGAGAGAATTTTTGCTGGTTATATTTTGACAAAGGTCTAATAACCAGAATCCACAGAGATCTCAAACTTATTAGTAAGAAAGGAACAAGTGATCACATTTCATTGTAGGCCAGAGACATGAACAGAAGCTTCTCTGAAGAAGACAGGCACACAGTCTACAGACACATGACAAAATGCTCATCATCTTTAATCATCAGAGGAATGCAAATCAAATCCACTTTGGGATATCATCTAACTTTAGTAAGAGTAGCCCACATCATAAAATCCCAAAACTACAGATGTTGGCATGGATGTGGAGAAAAGGGAACACTTCTGCACTGCTGGTGGGAATGCAAGCTAGTTATGTTCCTTTTGGAAAGAAGTTTGGAAAACACTCAGGGATCTAAAAGTAGACCTGCTGTTTGATCCTGCAATTCCTCTACTAGGTGTATATCCAAAAGACCAAAAATCACTTTATAACAAGGACATTTGCACCAAATTGTTCATTGCAACTGAATTCATAATTGCCAAGTTATGGAAGAAGCCCAAGTGCCCATTGACACAGGAATGGATTAATAAATTATGGTATATGTATACCATGGAATACAATGCAGCATTAAAAAAAGATGGAGAGTTACTGCTTTTATGTTTACATGGATGGAGCTAGAAAATATTCTCAGGAATGGGAAAAAAATTACCAATTTACTCAGTACTACTATGAAACCAATTATAACCACTCACACTTTCATATGAAAGGTGAATCACAACTATAACCCAGGGTGAAGGAGGGAAGGGGAAAAAGATGGAAAGGGAAGGGGGTGGTTCGATAGAGGGAAGGTTAATGGTGGGACCACACCTATGGAGCATATTGCAAGGGTACCAGTCAAATCTATCAAGTATAGAACACAAATGTCTTAACACTGTGATTAAGTAAATGAGGTGAAAGCTATGTTAATTAGTAGGATGTAAGCACTCCAATTTGTACAAATAATCAACACAATGAATCCCAAAAGGCATAATGTTTTCTTTTTTTTTTTTTTCTTTCTTTTGGTTGGAGCCGTTATTGTTGTTTGGCTGGCCCGGGCTGGATTCGAACCCACCAGCTCAGGTGTACGTGGCTGGCGCCTTAGCCGCTTGAGCCACAGGCACCGAGCCACCATAAATGTTTTCATGATCTATGTATATATGACTTAATACAAAAAAAATCAAAATAAACACTATTTCTAGCAGTATATTAACTATGAAAGAAGTTCTATCCTTTGCATAAAATAGACTAATAATGTCAGTTTGTAGTGATGAAATTTTTAATCGTTAAACATAGTGGTTATTATAGTAAGTATAAAAGAAGAATTTTATTTCTTTTCTGTAAAGCATTTAAAGATTTTTGACTTACAGCATTTTTCAAAGCTTGTCAGCAAACATTCCAAATCTGATAAACAGCACTGTTTTTATAAATTACTTTTAAATTTACATTCGAATCTTTTAAAATGCTGTTAACTAGCTTTTTAACTACAAAAACAATTTGCTAGTTTTGAGTTAGGCCTCAAGTAAATATTTTTATTTAATCTGTATGTCTACTTGAGCATGATTTATGTATTATATTATTTTCAAATACCCAATTCTGTTTATTTGCAGATTCATGCAGTTAACACCAAGTACAGCAGAATCACAATCACTGTTTCTACTCATGAAAAGATGTGCAGTTGGTATATGTGTGGGGTCTCAACTGGCATAACCAGTTTATTTCAATACAAATTTTAGAAGGTTACTATAACTTATATTGTATAACAAAATATTTTCAACCTTTAACTAGGTTTTGTGGATGCATTTCATTGTCTTTATATTACTTTTTATAAGCAATCTTCTTTTAATTGGAAAAAGAAGGGTCAATACTTGTCTATGATGCTCTATTAGTATAAAGGCAGAACATTAAATCATTGTGGCATGACTAAAAGGTGAAGGTTTGTGGGATTTAGAGTTGTCTCAATACCAAGTGGAGATGGCATGGAAAATACTTCCTGTTATCATGCCAGCAAGAATATCTAGGCATTCTTAAAGGATTTTTTCCCCAGTGATTTCACCAAAATTACTAAATATAATTACTAAAATTCCAAGTGCAAGTTACATGGTAGAGAGATGAAGCTTATCGATAGTTTAACTTTATAAATATGTTCTTGGAATTTGAGAATTAATTGTCTAAAAAAATCCTAGTATGCTTATAAATAGACTGAAATAAAGTGTGTTTTGATCTTTTATCATTTTCACAATACAACTCTAAGTTGTATCTCTGCCTCACTTTCATTCTGCAAAGATACACATCTGGTCTTGTATTCACCAAATACTATGTAAGGCAAGTGTGTCCTTAAAGGGTTTTGATACTGATTTATCCTCAATGCCTGGAATAATGAATGATAATCAATAGTGTTCAATATATATCAGTTAAATAGATTAATTGTAATAATAAGCTTATGTATTTAGATTCAAATATTATTTAGTATCTGTTTGGAAAAATCTACCTTCGTTTCCAATAATTTATTTTTACATAAGTACTTTTACCCCAAATATTTTTCTTCTCATTATTTTTACATTTTCTTTAAATAAAAGCATAATACTATAAGAAAAATCTGCTTTAGTAAATCTAGTTTTATTATTGGATCAAAATGGTCTTCAAAAATATATTTATAATTCTGACAACTTCATCTAAATAGTCTAAAAAAGAACAATTAAAACAATTACCATATCTTACCCTTAGCTTGCCATTCTCTATCATGATCACCTGAGAAAATAAATTTGTCTATTTTCTTATACATACATTTGTCTATTTTCTTATATGCACATTTGCACAAAGCAAATTTTTTTTATAAGACTGAGTGCTGAGAACATAAGCACCCATTTTTTCACAGACCACACATCTTAATGAGCTAGTAAGAAAAGATGGCTCTGAACTCTGCCTCTGCCTTTTGAGTGGGATCTTGTCAGGTCAAGGAAAAAAACCGGGCCTAGCAGGATGTAAATGGGATCTTTCTCCTCTGCTCGTGTGAATTCAGACACCTAAAGTCCAGGCACTAAGTTCACCTCCAAGATTGATTAGGTATGCAAGACACCATGGTCTGTTTTATAGTCTAGGAGGGTAGTCAAGAAAGTGAATGATATGAATATAAAGTAAAAAATGCTAAAGATGAGTGCTGAGATTCTAGGGCAAAGGAAAGTTAAGAAGACAAAATGGAGGGATTAGAGAGGCTTAGCAGACATTGAGGATCTCCTGTGTCAATTTAGAGAGGATGTACGTGGGAGGCAATAAACAGGGTTCAAGGTTAAAAGCAAGGGTCCACACAAAATGTTCTGCAGTAATCCAAACAAAAACCTCAATGAAGGTACTATTCACCTTCTCATGGAGAAAAAAAAATGGGGAACACTCATTAGAGAAAGTGCCAATGGCTTTACCCTCCAGGTGTGAATGTTTTAAAGACTCTAAAACATCTGAATACTGAGAGAGGGGTTAACCTCTGTTGGTAGTTTTGCTTCCAAATCATGATTGTTTGTCAAGGCTTTAGGCTCAGTTCTACCTGACCATCCTGCTAGAAGAGCCACTGAACACACTCTGCTCTCTTTCCTTGGTCATTCTTAAAGTCTTTTGGCCTCTTCTACCTGGACTTACCATAGGCTTAATTGGTTTCAGACTAAAATTCCTACTAGTGCCCCTTTTTCATGGAGTAGCAACTTGAAAGCTCAGGCTGAGCCTGTGTGCCACCAGAGTTTTCAGCATGTTCACAGAGAAGCTACAATGCAGAGGGCGGGCAGAATACTGAGCGGCAGGAAGATGTATGAAGAGAAGGCTAGATCTGGAGTCAGATCCACAAAGCTAAAACGTTGTGGTCTTTTTTACCCTTGAAGATTAGGGTAAACTGCTTAATCTCATTTTTGACATTTACAAAGTGGCTGTGTAAGCATTTGTTAAAATGCTATAAGCATAGTCATATATGAAATAATGTATCATAGCACATATCTCTGTGATTAAAACATTGTAAATTTTCAGTAAAAGTGATTTCCCTTGCTGCCCTGCTCTAGGAGAATCAAATAAAAACAGGAAAGACAATTTCAAAAGGCTTTCACTTCCAGGCTTTGCACATGCTGTTCCTCCATATTTCCTTAATTTCATAAGATTAGCTGCTTCTCTTTCTTCTGCTCTCAGCTCAGTCATCGCTTACTTCAAGAAATTTTTTTTTTTTTTTTTAAGGCTGAACTTTATGTGTGGCTTCTGGTAGTCTCTGTGTTTTATTAAGCTGCCCTGTAATAACTTGTTGCTTTTTCTGAATACCACATTAGATAGACTACAAGTTCTCTGAGAGCAGAAAATATTCCTTTCTTGTTTTTTTTTTAATTTCAGGTTCATTGAGGGAACAAAGAATTAGGTTACATTGATTGCATTTGTCAGGTAAAGTCCCTCTTATAATTGTGTCCTGCCCCCAAGAGGTGTGCCAAATACAGTAACTCCCACCACCCGCCCTCCTCCCCTCTTCCCCTCCCCTGTTCTCCTATCCCCCACACCTTGAATTAATTTGAGTTTTTCTCTTATGAGGGTATGTATTAGATCATCTACTGCCTTCATATCAGAATTGAGTGCATTGGATTCTTGCTTCTCCATTCTTTAGAAACTGTTTCTGACACCACGGTTTCCTCAATGCCTGACATAGTGATGAGCTCAATATAAATGCCAAATCATATTCGCTGATCTACTGATTGATAGAACAAAGCTACCCTAGAGAACCAATGGTGATAATAATACTATTATATCATCAAATCTGACAGGCTCATATCTATAGTACATAAATGTTTTACAAGTTACTCGAAGGTCTGTGGTTTTAATCAATTACCACATATGACCTATGTGGATTGTTGTCAGGTACTCCTAACTTCATAAGTAAACATACTCGTTGATGTCTGTATTTATTGGAACCAGTAGGAATAAGCCATATAGGTATACTCCTGATAAACCAAGTTCTAATTGAAATTGTAATTGTTCCCCAACAGATCACTAGAGGACTTTAAAAATATCAATGAAAGCAAAGCAAGCGGTCATTTAATTTAACTACCTGGTTCTTAGACACAGATTGAGTTGGTCCTAATTGGTCCTTTTGCCCTGATGTTATCACCATTTAATTATAAATAGCCTCAGATACTGGTTAACCTCACAATTAACACGTGGATTTAAATGCAAAGTATCATGGTTATTTAATTTTTGTTTTCATTACGATAGGAATTTTTGTTCCAGAATAGCATGATATGCACCTATATTTGTTCTTAAATATCTTACTTAAAGAAAATTTAATTTTCCTTTTGCCATTATTTATCTCTGTCTTCATTTCTGAGCTGCTGCTGTTAAAATTAATTTGCATTTCAGACCTAATGATTTTACATTGCTATTAGAGTTGTGAAATGTCTTTACTCAGCACAACTAAGAACTGATGTTTTACCTTCCACTAATGGACCTTTAATTATCACTGTACTGAAACATTCTGTCATTTCTCCATTTGTAAGGAGAAGATTTTACATGTGCAAGATACAATTTTGACAGAACACCAGGTCCATTGAACCTTGCTGACTCACATATAATAAATACTAAATTTATTGTGCTTTTGTCAGCTGTTGAATTTGTCATTTTAATGACAATGTCCATAGACTTATGTTGCCAAAAAACAAAAACATTACCATATTACAGGAATGTTTGTTGACAACTTGATCAACAACTCCTGGGGTCCAATTCTGACTATAATATTACTACTTCAGGACCTGGAGCGAGTTACTTAACCTCTGTCTAAGGATTAATTGGTTAATTTTAATAAGTGCTTTGCAGTAAATGGTGGGAAGTGCTCTGACTACTAATAGTGATAATAAAATTATAATGCAGCCCTTTAAAAAGCATCAGGCTACCTCAGACTGTGATTCTATTAAGTTACCAATTAAAATATAAGCTAACTAAATTTACTCTTTGAAAGAATCCAAATTCCTAAAAGTAATATGGCCAGAGAGTATTTTTTAACTTAGTTCAAAAAGACTTAAAAATGTGCATGATTCAGTTTAAGAAAAAAAATAAAAGCAAGAAAGGAAAAAAACAAAAACTAGTGTTTTTGTGATGATACTCCAATTGTGAACCAAGAGACAGAAGCAGCAAACGCTAGCTCTAAGTTAACCACAGATAGCTATCAAATGTTTGAACACTGACTAAATGTAGTTGTGTACATTACATTGGTTGTCCTTTCGTTAACTTTTCTTCAAACCACTTCTATTTATTCATTCATTTATTGGTGTGATTGTTTATTTACTCATTTTTCTATTTGACAAGTGCCATTGGTGGGTGCAGTATCAAGGAGGTCCCGAACAAATAGGAGGAATGTTCATAATTAATAAAAACATATTCAGTAAAAGTGATCAGAACCAAAAGTAAGTGTAGAATAGTAACTTGGAAATTCAGAGGAGGGAGAGGTTAATTCAAACTTAAGGAAATTTTTAACAATTTCCTAAAGGAAAATGCATTTGAGTTGGACATGGTCTGAGTGCTGGGGAGGCTGGAATTGATAGGGGAAGGGAGATCAGTGTCGTTTTACTAGAGTAAAGGAGAGGATGCAATTTAGGATGCATACTAGTGAAAGCCTTCGTTATATGGGATTGTAGTTAGCACTGTCCCTCATTTGCATGGAAATCATTTGGGTTTGTGAGAATAGTTAAACAGAAAAGCAAAACAAAACCTAAGTTGGAGTTTATGAGTGCTGTGTTGGGATGCTCTGTGGTGTGCAGAGCAGGGAGATGAAAGGAACGGTTATGTGAGTAATATGCAAGTGGGAATAAAAGAGTGTAAATTTTTATTGTATTTTTTGAACTGCTGGTCTTTGAGGAACACCATTTAAGAGATAAGTTGGACAGGCAATGTGAAAAGGGGCATAGTAGGCTTAGGGTAGTGGCATCTATATACATAGGTCAAGAAGAAATTAGCTTAATATGAGAAGAACGCTCAGAAAGGAAATATCAAATTAAATTTGTTTTCTTGCTGCAGCAGAAGAGACCTCATGGTAACATCATATGCAAGGTATTTTGTATTATGCTTAATTCTCAAATAAACCAGTGCCTATAGCTTAATTTTATACTGTTCCATGTACTTTATACAACATACCAAGACGTAGGTCACTGTCTATAAAATCCTAGACGACATTAAATGATCTTAGGAGCAAAATGCTAAGTAATTTTTTTTTTGAGACAAAATCTCATTCTGTTGCTCAGGCTAGAGTGCCATGGCAGGCATCATAGCTCACAACAAATAACCTTTAACTCTTGGGCTTAAGCAATCTTCTTGCCTCAGCCTCTGAAGGAGCTGAGAGTACAGACAAGAGCCACCATGCAAAACTGATTTTTCTATTTGTAGTAGAGATAGGGTTTCACTTTTGCTCAGGCTGGTCTCAAACTTCTGAGCTCAAGCAATCCTCCTGCTTGGGCCTTCCAGAGTGCTAGGATTATAGGCATGAGCCACTGCACCCAGCCCAAAATTTTAAGTAATTTTTGAGGGAATGAGCCCTGTAGCTACAGTGCCTGGTGTAAATCTTGTTTCTCATAATTAATAAAATGGTGCTATTCATAAGGTTATTTGTGTCTTCTTAGTATCTTCTTCTGTAAATAAATGTGTATAAAAATAATACCTGGTTCACTTGTACAATTAAATGAATTAATAAAACTAATGCAAGAAAACATTTATTATTTACAAGAATCCTTTGACATAAATAGGTATTAATAAATGTGATTGAGATGGAAAGAAATATTTATTTTGGATAAAATGTACAACTTTTTTTTGTTTGTTTGTTTTGTTTTTTGGCCAAGGCCGGGTGTGAACCACCACCTCCAGTATATGGGGCTGGCACCCTACTCCTTGAGCCACAGACACCACCATTTTTTTTTTAATTTTTATTTTTTATTAAATCATAGCTGTGTACATTAGTGCAATCATGGGGCAGGGGGTACAGTGTGTAGGTTTCATATACAATCTGAAATATTTTCATCCAACTGTTCGACATAACCTTCATGGGATTTTCTCGTTTATTGTGTGAAAACATTTGTGTTCTGCATTTAGTAGATTTCACCTGTCCCTTCTAATATGCACCATAAGTGTGATC